>JANIJH010000004.1:6998247-7015608 GCA_024520975.1 Erythroxylum areolatum
TATGAAGCAACAACTAGGTTTAGGTCTTTACGTGTGCATAGGAGTCTCTCGCATGCGGACGGGCTGAGGAGAGCGTGAATCGGGCCTGGGCCTGATATAGCCATTGGGTACGAGACTGATCTTTGGAGAATGGACCGATCGGCCCATGGGTTGTTTTGACTGGATCCGGGCCTTGCACGACCGACCCGACCAATAATAATAATAATAATAATAATAATAATAATAAATGTATTAAATAGTTTGTTTATATTGATGAATATTAAATGAATGGCATCATACATTTGACATTTGATTATATATGCAATAAATTAATTTTTTGCTTTTGATTAATAATTTTTATAGCTTAGATTAGCATTAAAAAATTAAGTAAAATTATGAATTTAAAAATATAATTTATTTATTGTTAAATTATAATTAAAATATATGTAAATTTTTATACTTAATAATTATTATTATTCTTCTAATCTTAATTAAATTAAATTAAATTATAATCTACTATGACATTGACCATATCTAGTGATCATACTATGCTTTGTATGCAATTAAATATTAGTGTCCCTCCTCATTGTCACCAACTCCTTGCTATTTTTGTCCGGGAGCATTCAGTGTCGGCTGCCATGAATCACGCTGTTTCTCTATTGGTTTTCACTAATTTTTATTACATAATGACATTAATGTTTAATCTAAGGAGATTTCATTTCTTCTCCGTAGATGCAGGAAAGAGTGACTGGGCCAATGCACGCACGGAGGAGGAGAAGTCAGGACCATGGCAATTGTCTGGTTCGAGTCACATGCAAGTCGACTTGAGCCCTATGGATCAACATGGGTCGAGTCACTGTCGCTAGGGAGAGTCTCAACATGCCCGACTTTTGAAATAAAGGCGATTGCATGTAATATTTGAAGCCAATAAGAGTCGTTGGATAGGACGACGTAGCTTTCAGCTGTCAGTTATCGCGCAATAAAGAGGAATGCATCTAATTTCGTCGCCTTATTATTCTTCGGTTGGGTGTATTACGTGGCACATGAGCACGTGTCGCGGAGCTTGTGGTTCAACGTAGCAAGGCTTGTTAAGATAGGAAGTATACGTGCCTGTTGTTGCTTCTTAAGAGTGGCCTGGGGTGGTGGGGAACATGTCTTTGAATGAAGAGGTCTTTGTCGTATTCTGGCCACGTGGTACGACAGTCCCTTTGTCCCGTAATAGTCGCTTCAGCTGCCAGAAATCCCATCGCCTTCAGGACTCAGGGCAGGGGTGTGTATAAGCTAAACATTCTTAACTATAAACTTATATTCATGAGAAATCCCCTTCAGATCAGACTAACCCTCTTATGGCGGTTTTTTTAGGGTAGGGGATGGGAAGAAGATAAGCTTGGTCTTGTGTTACATAAGTAAATGGAGGATGAAGACAACGGACGACACGAAAGTGACGGCAGTTTTTATTTGTATTCGGCGAAGGATTATCATTAAAAGCATAGCATTTCTTGCGTCTGGGTTAAGTCTGGAGAAATGGACCGGTCTAAAAATGTTACGGCGGCTCAGGAACTGTCTCAAATGGAGCTGAAGTGAGCTTGTTTTCCAGCACAGTTAAACTGACAAGTGGGCGGCGCTCTATGTCACATTAGCTTAGTACTACTACTAGATATGAACAGCACAATCTTTAGATGTGATGTAATGATTGGGATTATAATTAGATAAGAACAGCATCGTTAAGCGAAAGAAAACGTCATGCTGAGGAATGATAAAGCACCATTCTAACTTAATAAACTGGCAATTACTGAACTTAGTAGTATAACTATAATCTAGCTCTTTTTAATGTACTTAGTGAGTTGCGGTCATATTTGAAGATGCCCTTTCCGAAGCTCATGATTTGAGGAACAACTTGCCACCAATGATAATTGGAATCTTAATGATGATGATTATAATTAGAATAAAAGGCACGTGGCTCTCCAGTGTTTTAAAGGATTCTGCTTTTTTTTTTCTTTCAAATTATTGATTTTATATGAAAATTGTATTTAAAAAATACTTAAAAGTTATTGATTTAACTGTCTAACCCACATTTTAAATTTGATATTAATCATTTTAACTCAACTCGAACAAGACACTAAATTTTACAGTTTTTAATAATTTATGTCGTCAAGTTAAATTATTTGAATTAGATTTTAAAAATGAATTAAGTTTTGATGTTGATTTTTTTTAATTACTTTATATATACTTTTATATAACACATTTTATTATTGATCATTTAACGATCGTTTCAAAATTAAATATTTCTTTAAAACGAGTTAGATCAATAGATCATGGAAAAGTCCTTGTATAGCTGCTGTTGTACGTAATTGGCGATACTCAATAGTGGTTCAGGCTGTTGCATCCTGGGCTTCTTGAAGTTCAAGGATTCCGGGTCCTTTGTAGGACCTTGACAGAGAACAACATGGACCCAAGAAAATAGGGAATTCCGTACGAGGGCCGAAATTGAAGTAAAGAAGTTGAAAGGGCTTTCCTTCCTTTTCAAGGGTCAGAGGTCCAGATGTGGAGTTGAACTTGAGACTCCTGTCATTCTTGTTTCTTAAGAACAGTTTGGCAGTGAACTTCGGATCCCTATCATAACTTTGTAATTTCAAACTTAGCCAATTAATCAGGAACAAGATATATGATTGGAATTTAATTTGGAAGTGACCGTTCTTTTTGAAAATTAATTGATATCATAACGTTAAAGTCGTTCCATATGCCCTTTTTGACCTCACATCAACTAGGGTGACCATGAGGTAAGTATTTGAAGCTCGAAGCTAGCTAGCTATTGGAGTAACACGGAATGAATAGCATATAGCTACCGAATAGTAAGTAGAGGGATGACCTGGAGTCTCTGTACATGCAGAAGCATAATCAGGCCTTACTGTACTTTGACTATGCTTTTCTTCACTAATTAGAATGGCTGCAACCTAACCTATGGCGATTTTAGGTGCTAAAAAAGTCTTCCCCTCTAGTACAGGCAGTTTGTTAATCATATCCGATTAAATTAAACCCATCGTGGGGGAGTGTGTGCATTGACTGCTGCTAGCCCTTAAAAGATTTTTGTAAGCTTGTTTTGGCTTTACAGAGAAACGAGTATCACTCATCTTTCTCGATGTAGGCACCAAATTGACTTGAACAAAAAAGCTACCCCACGAAAGTTTTTCTTTTCCTCCATTTCAACTACTCCTCCATTGGAGCCACCTTGAGTGAGACACGAGCGCAGAGAAAAAGAAAGATGGCACGTGACCATGCATTTTGAGGAGAGTAAAACATACATGCCCATGTAAGTAAACACTGTCCTGACTATTCCTAAACTACATATATACATATATAAAAAATGTTGATGAGTTGTAGATGATCGAAAAGTTTTTGTTGGGTTGTGTTAATAACACTCAAAATTATTATAGTATAGAAAACAGAAATGTAAAAGGAGTCGACAATCTGGGAAAGAGATGCAGGATTTGACATTTACGTGTTGTTTCTTTCCCACTTTTTTCTCTCTCACTCCGCTGGGTTTATATATATAGAAACACAATTTTCAAGACTGTAAAGCGTTGAAATCTGGAGCCAGTATCGTCCTCTCCGTTTGTCACTCTGATGTACAGTAAAGGGTGAGAGAGAGCGCGACAGATTTGTGTAAAGTTGATAAGTATGGCAGCACATTATACGGGCAACCAACTTCACATGAAAACAAAACAAAAACCCTCTTCTCTCTTCTCTTTCGCAAGAATGGAACCTCCAGTACTGCTCTCCATTTCAATTCTTAACATTCCTATAAATCTTTTCACTGACTTTAGGACTCACCACAACCCATAACTCATTAACCACTATTAAGTGCAATTAAACTTAAGGGATGAATCATGAAAGACCCCACCACATTCCCTCCATTGTTGATTCCATTTTGCGATTGAACCTTAAACACCTTAGACGAAGCAAGCATATGTTCATATCTCCTGTCTTCATGCTGTCCAAGGTAATATGTGGAGCCAAAAACTTAACGAAAACCCATCTCATCTCTTTACGAGTTGTAGATCCGAACCCAGAAAGCATTTTTAACTTTATTTGGTAATCAAATTTCCTTCCTAACAGGTAAAAGAGGAAAAGAGAGAGACATATCACACTAGACACAGAGGCAGAGAAAACAAAGTTGGACCCATGGGAATTAAATGAGATATATTGTGTATGGGAAGATGGCCGTGCCATGTCCCTATCTGGACACCAAGAAAAAGTAGAATCCAGGTTTTTAATAAGCCAAACAAACTGCCATCACAAGGTCACACGGTACCACCTGCTCCTTCGCTCCCATGGTTTTAGATTATAATTATTAACCTTAATTGTACTCATACTACGTATTCTTTCTATAGTAACGTTCCTATCACATTTTGAGAGCAATGAAAGTCGATGGCACCGAGATTTGAATCTGGCCCGAAACGTCTATGTATTACCTGCAAAACAATGGCAATTTCAAGACAAGAGCGACACCATCTTTCTAGTTTTGTATTTAAGAACCCCTAGCATTTAAAGCGTTGCATGAAAACAATACGGCCATTTATGAAGTCCCAACAGAAACACTGGACTCATCTGCAATTGCAAACATAACACAATAAAGAATGACGAAATATTCAAAAGAAAAAAAACTAATTGAACAAATATAAAAGCTGACCCTTTTTGATAAATAAAAAATGCAAATCATTTGACCTAAGAAATGTAAAAACTAACAAGAGTCGCCGATGAATTGGGAAGAAGAGGGTAAAATGGCAAAATGAAAGGGAAAGCGTGGACCCCTGATCATGCCTGTCGGTCATCGCCTCGAATTCGGCGCCTCTGGCTGAAAGTGACACGGCAGACGAGGGTTTTTCTTTTTCTCAATATTTTTAAGACTTCCCTCTAATATTCAATTTTTTTTAATGCATAATTCCAAAATGCAATTAATCGAGTCCAGAAAGGTGATGCCATATTAAATGGGGCTTGCTATTATCGGGCAGCTAAATAACTCAACCACTCCTCTGACTCAATTCTAGGCCTTCTTTACTTTTGATTCCTTTTGGATTCAATTATTTTATATTATCACGACTTAAAAACCAAGAACAAGTCACTGAATGCAGCTTTTGAATCATGGGAGGTCTCTGCATCCTACGGTCCATAATGGGTATTGGTTCCTTTTGTTACATAGTACATAGACAGCAATTGTTTTAACAGTAATTCATGCTTGATGACACCATCAACCATCACACCTAAACTCTCCTCTTCCAAGCCTCGGGGTTTCAGTTTCACACACACACCCAAATCCCAATCTTGTACGAGGTGTTGATCATCACAAATCATCTGGGCACATCCAACGGTAAATATAAGTTTAGACAACAGAGGCATACTGTACATATACACATATTGTCATGTTTGACAGTGTGAGTGTGTGTATAGAGGTACGGAGAGAGAGAGAGGGTGCATGGGGTCGTGGTCATTTCTGGAACTGAGAAACCAGCTGGTAGGGTCAAGTCTGCACCTATCTTTGTCTTTTGCTAACGTTGGTGTTTGTTTCCACTGTTTTTTACTCTTCTTATAACCCCCCATACCATTATCATTCTCTTCATCATCTCATTCATCCTGATCCCCCACCTCTCTCTCTCTCTCTCTCTCTCTCTCTCACGTCCCCCTTGAAGATAGGCGAGAGTCTTGGGGGATAAAGAGATAAGATACAAAGCTAGAGAAATCCACACAAACTCACAAACCCGCCAACAGACAGATTCCCCCACCTCTTTCTCTCTTTATTTCAGTTTCTGTCTCTCTGTTAGAAGAATTGAGAGTGCAAAGGGAGCTTCTTTTTTGAGGGGAATGTTGTCTGGCTCGAGGACACTTGTAAAGATCGACTCTTTCAATTATGTGGTGCAGATTAAACATGCGTTGAGGTAGCATGATAAACCCACCATTGTTCAGTGTCGTCGGACCAGGCTTCATTCCCCCCAATTATTGCTTCCGCAAAAATTTGTCTTAGGTTGTCACCATGCGCATGGCGTACGTGTAAAGGTTTGGTTTTTCTGACTCCATTTATCAGTTAAATTTTCTGTATCTTATTCGTTTCAGGAAACAAGAATTGTTGGGGCTTTCAGATTTAAGGGCCTTCATTTTTCGTCTAATTAAGGTTGCAGTGGTGGTGCAGATTGGTGTAATGATGAAGGGCTTTGACCAACTCGAAGAAAGAAGTTTCATCATTATTCCTTTTCGTTTTCTTTTTCTGATCATGTGATGATGGTGTTATCTTTTTTGTACGTGTCAGTAACATTCTAAAGCCTCTTTTAGTTCATCATTAGCTAGATTTCCCTCATGATGGCTTCCAAAATCTGATCCATCTGTTTCTTTTGTTTTTCTGTTTCAGATCTGGTTTTTTGAAAATTGATACAGATTTCTATGTCTTCTTCCTCACACACTCTAGGGTTTCCTTCTTCACTTTAAAAATCTTTGGCTCCGATCTCAAGAATCAATCTTTTAGAAAGGGCACGGCTGTGTAAAGATGTAAAACCAAGAAAACGACGCCCTTTCTGTCATTATTTGAAAAGTCTTGCAGTTCTGTTGTCATGGAAATAGAAAACAAGGAGAGGATACAAGTTAAGACGTACCATTACCAAGATGCCTTTTCCTTGATGTGAAATAAAAAAATATATTTGTGCTTATCATGTTGTTGTTGACGTCTGATGTACTAGCTTATGTTTGGCAACAGCTTGAGCTTTCTTACTGAACGACCTTTCCTATTTCTGAGACCCAATCAGATTACTATTTTAACTTCACTCTACGTCTACCTTCCCGTCCCATAGACAATCAACCTGCATTTAGAGCACTGGATGCGTAAGTGTAAGTCAGCAAGATCACAATGTAACTTTCCTGCATTAGTCTTTGTTTCCTCTTCCACTGGTCACTGATGTATATTATGCATTAGTCCTATCTTATCTTGTCCCTTCAGGTGTGGAAAATTGAGCACAGGACAACGAAGTTTCAGTAAAATTTCCAGATGTTGACGCAATGTTTAGCAGAAATCCAAGAATGCTGTCTTCGCTTTAAACCCTAATTCTTCTGATGAGATATGAAAGATCACTTTGGAAACCAAGACTGATGTTTACTCTATTTCTTGTACTCTTCATTCATACCGAGGAATTAGTATCCGTGCTTTGATGTCCAATAATGGGTTCGCCATTTGAGGGTCACAAGAACGGCGAGTAAGAATCTAGAGTAATACGTTACACCCTATACACTGTGACTGATCAAAATTTCATGTATGAAACATGGTATGGAATCTAGGAGGCAAATGCTTTCTTATTGTTTCTGTACCTTGGATAAATTGTAAATATTTCTGCGAGTTTTGGTACAGACTGGTTCTCCTTTGCTGTCCCCCAGACATTTTGTTATAGTCCTCGTGGAGATGGATTTTGTCAATTGTGTCTCCCTAAAGATCTGCCTTTTAGCTTATTGAATCTTTTTGACTTAGCAAAACCTAAACTGAACCACTTTCTGCTTTAGTTTAATCAGTGATTTTAGCTTTTACTTGGAAGGAAGGGAAGCTCTTTGGCCCATGTTTTATCAATTCCGATAAAGTTTTATGACCACAACTTTTTGTGAACGATTGGTATACCCACAACTTGACCACAATACTTTGTAGTATTAGATAGATGTTGAAAAAGACCTGCAGTATTTACTTCTACAAGTAGGTTCACCAAAACCTACGCCTTGACAATTTATGTGGGATCCAATGCCAACCCAGGCTATATTGTAATTTGTGGAATTTCACAGATTCAAAAGACGATTTGGGGTGAGCTCAATGTTTTAAGCTTGAAAAGTGGAGAAAAAAAAAAAAGAAGGAAACCTTGGCTGCAGCTAAAGTCAATGTGAAAGCTAGCTAAGCAGCTAGTTAGACTCTAAACACCAACACTTTTGTACTTTTAAGTGCAGTTATTGTTTGAGAAGTTGAGATCGTTTTAGATCTCGATCGAGCTGCGTTGCTATACATCTCTTTTTTTAAATATTTTGGTTTTCGATGATGAATATGAGATGAAACTATGCAACTCATTTTTTGGTTCCTGATACTGAAAAGTCAAGTTTTGAGCAGAAAATTACTACAACAAATGCTGTAGGAATACCATAATTATAATATTGCAGTACTCTTGTAAGAAGCCTTAAATGGAGAATGTTATGAACAGAAATGAAGACTCATTGTAATTAAATCTAGGTTAGTAAAAGTTAGGCAGAATCTCTACTTACCTTGTTTGTAGAGTTCTGAGCAAGTTCTTATTGCAAAATTTGCTGCTTCTGGCTCCCGCATGAGCCGAGACCAAGTACTTGTATCTGGACGATGTTTATACGTGATTGCGAGAAGACTTAAACATACTCTCCGGACCTAAAAGGCTATAAGTTGGTCTAGCCCATTTCTGTTCTTCGCAAACTTTTAGATTGCTCATCTAAGTTACTATACTGGACCGTATAGATTGGGCCAGTCCTATCCGCAAATGGGTACCATCAAGAAAATGGTAGTCAACCCCAAATTTCAGCCCAGCAAATTGAAATGCCTTTTTTAATATAATTATTTTCGTATTGTACCATATGAAAATATTAAAATAATACCCCCAAAAGATAATTGTACCATAAATATTGGAAGTTGACCCCTTAAAATAAATTAGGCGGTCCTTCCTTTATGTCCCTACCATACACGAAAGGTGACCATTTTTCTAACTTTAAACTAAGTCATCACTCAAAATCCGGAACCAATGAGAACGGATACAGATCATAATTATAAATGCATTTTGCAGGAATGAGTGACAATATTGCTTCCGATCTCTCTGTTTTTTAATGTTTTAAAATAGAAAGGGTGTTGATGACTTTGGAACAAAGGCTAATGATGCTCCATGGACGACAAGCTAAGGACCTAAGGTTCGCGATAGGTGCGCGTCGGGGTTGCGTGGTCTAGACCGCAATCATTCTTATTCACATCATTGACTTTTAAGTCGACGATGAGTTCATTAACTAAAATCATTGGACGTGCAGGAAAACCATTACCTATCCGAAATGCTATAAATGTGGAGGAATAAACCGTCCGAGACTTTGAAGCCACCTTTTCGCTTTTCTCCCAAAAAGCGACTCTCACTCACTCACTCCCTCCCTCCACTTTCTATTATCTACTTCTCCTAACTTTGCATCTGTTCTGTTTTTCTCTCCACCACCGCATCTTTGGGTCTTCTCTCCTTGTCTATACCTATAACATAATCTTTATTGTCATCGAGGAATGGGATAGCTTCTTCTTTCCAAGTTGAGATGTACTTCACGTACAAGCGGCAACTACTCCTTTTAACGTTTATATTAGAAAATTTGGTCTACAAACATATTGCCTAAAAGATAGAGAAAAAAAATGGCAAATGTAAGAGAATCTAAATGACATTATAGTCCCACCAAATTTGACATCTTTTGATTTATTTAAATCGGACATCTCCGCACCAGATTCAGGTCAATCTCATCATGGACCCCAATGGATAGGGATACTTTTGTCATTCTGTCCCCGATTTTTATTCTTCTTCGGCTAGACTACGAGCGTGCTGTGGGCAGATGTATAGCCAGTTTCCTACTCCACTAGCTCCATCAGCCGTGCGACTTCAGCGTTAGGCTCCCTTCAATGCATCCAAGGGGTGGAAAAGAGTTGCACTCGTGCGAGAAAAAAAAGACATGCATTAGTATAAAATTAGACAGGAGGTCTGAACTTTTATGGTATCTTAGTATAAATAAATGATTGAGATTTATAAGATATAATAAAATATTATAAAATTAAACAAAAATCTGAATTTTAGTCGAAAGGAGAGACTTTGACTGATGTCTACGTCGACATGTTGCACACGTACTATTGGTTGTCCCTTACGATTACTGACACCTAATTGTCGGCTATGCTGATGATTCACAGTCCCACCCCGATCCACTTGTCCTCCTCTTCTCAACTCTCCTTCCACGTGTCTTACCCCTCAAAAACGCTTGCATTTACTAAACTGCCACTCATAGGAATCGTACTACGGAGCTACAAAGTCCGTTAACAACAGGGGATTTCCTATCCCAGCGTCGCAAATCATCCTTCGCAGCATCCAATTTGACAATCGGCGGGACCACCAAATCCAACGTCTGGAAACACAGAGGCGAAGTTGAAAACTTGATATTGTTGGCAGGTAATAAAAACCCACTGACTCTCTCCTACCAGCGGTACTCTTCTCCGTTGATTATTCTATATAAATCTTGGACTTTCTGTTTCATGGCTTGTAAGCGTTATTTTTTGTAGTTCCAACATCAGATATGACCCAAGATCGCTTAGATACTCTACTCCTGCCCTCTTCAAACAAGCTATTATAGTATTCCCCTGGCAGTTTACTTTGTTTTCTTGTCCCAGATTTAGTTAGGTTTTGTCTTTCTTTTCTTTTTTAATCTGCCGAAGTTAATATTTTAGAATTGTTATTATTATGGGTAGCCGCGAGAAGAGTTTGAGAAACTTTCACTTTCACCTACCCAATAATCATCATCATACCAGTAGTCATGGAAGCAATAAGAAGCCAGAGAGAGATGTGCCAAAAGGGTGTTTGGCAATTAAGGTTGGTCAAGGAGAAAAGCAACAGAGATTTATAGTGCCTGTTATATACTTCAATCACCCTCTGTTCATGCACTTACTCAAAGAAGCTGAAGAAGAGTATGGGTTTGATCAGAAGGGTACAATCACTATCCCTTGCCATGTGGAGGAGTTTAGGCACGTTCAAGGCATGATTGATCAAGAAAGGTCACTACATCAGAATCATCATAATGTTTTGTGTTTTAGGGTTTGAGGTTAAGTTAAATATGGAGCCAAACAGTGCTCGATATTGGGTTTATTTTGTTGGATCGGCATCTTTTAAGGATGTGTAAATTCTGGGTCAGTTTTCTTTCCTTTTTTTTTTCCGCCTTTTCTGTATGTTGAAGCTGATGATCAATATTATGCGATAATGACAACAAAAGAACACAAAAGTTCTTGCCTTTCGAATTCTGAGTTTTGTTTTCCGTACGTTATTTCCATATTGCTGGACTGGAAAAGATAGATCAAATAATTTTCCTTTTCTCTTTACCTTTTTTCTTTTTTGCTTTTGCTTGCTTCATTGTTGAAGATGATTTGTTTAATGGTGGTGATGGCATCATTAGAGGAATACTAAGAGTGAAAGAATAAATCAAAGGCCAACCATAAGTGCTAGTTGCTTTTTTAACCATTAAATTAATTGCTTAGGTCAGTGGCAGTATATGCAGAGTTTCAACATACAAAATCACGATGCAGCTCGCACTCATCATGAATCAGACTAGTTCTTGTTCACACATATATATGGGACTAATCTCCTTGCCCAATCATACCAGGCCATGTTGCAGCCTTGTTAAAGCTGTGAAATCACCAGTCTAGTAGATAGCGTTCATGTACACTGATTGGTAACTAATCTGTAGTAGGATAAAGGAATGGAGATAATGAACAGATGAGAGATAATTCTTACGGGTCATAACCCACTAGTGTCAGAATCGGAAAACTATTAACTGTAAAGCATATCCGTGGATTAGCTAGTTGGACAGGATTGAATTGGGTACGTAACTAAATGGTCAGAGAATCAAAGACAGGCAAAGGGTTTGGTGGTCTGATCTCCTCGTTTTTTTTTTCCCCTGTTCGATTGTTCCATAGACTGACATCAAATATAAAACCATAATCAAAACCGAAGAAGAGTTCTTGAGAGACACCTTAAATTTGTAAAAAATTGTTTGGATTTAATTTATTAATTGAATTATTAGAAATATTTGACAATTACGTAATGCTGACTCGAAAGATATTTATGTATAAAAAAAAAACAAGAGTGCCTTCTTAATGGAGGCTAATGAGGTTCGGGAATAGCTAGTGTGACTGCGATTAAACATCTTTTGGCAACACTTACGTTACAAGTTGGGCAGTGTTTAAGGCCAGAGAAAGACAATATTGTGGGCCTTTCTGGTGGGATGAGACTGCTCCCAGCGCAGTTGATACCAATCCTAATGTGTGTATTATTTAATAGCTTTGATTATTTTGCTTAAAACGATTAGTTAGTTGTGATAAGGAATTGCTTGTTATTAGTTGTGATAATGATATCACATCACTACCGATAACGATTGATTTAAACAAAAAATAAATTAGTTGTGATAATGATATGGTGCTCATCAGTACTCTCTTTTCGCAGAATGTTTCGTTACTTTATATGGTGCTGGTGCTCACCACTCTCTTTAGTTAGGTGTAATCTTATGGAAGTAAAGCCGCCGCTATTTATATCACCAAAGAATCACTTAACTACATTTATATGTCCCATCTCTGAAAAAAAAATTGAACCCTTTTAAATTCTAGAGGAGGAATCCATAACGTGCTGAATATGAGTGACGCTCGGTCACAGCACCTAAAAGTGCTTCGAATCCAATCAAACTGAGCTTCCTATCAGAATCTCTGATCCAACTGTTGAATGAAGTAGGTGTATGGTTCATGTGCAGCTCCTGCAGTAACGGGATGGGCAGAAAAATAAAAGATCCGACCCATGTGCTAAAGAAACTTATCTATAGTAGTATACGTACCTGCGCCAACTGACGATTTGAGATGACTACGTTACCATTGCCCTCAAAATGTTCAAAGGCATTCGAGAGAATGGTTTTCCATTCCGCACGAGCCTCTAATGTATATGGACTGATTGCGGCTGCGCAAAATTCTTCAAAAAACATCCTCCTGTGAGCAAGGGGTGCCATCTGCGTGCAAGGGTTTCAGGTCATCAGGAAGATCCATCAGGCCTTTAAATGCTTTCAGCATACTTACCTCATCAGGCATTTTATTAACTCCCGACTTCACCATTGCATCAGTTGCATTCTGCAGCAGCGCCTGAAATTCAACATAATTAGCATCTCATCCACAAACAATGCAAAACAAGCTTGTGAAAAACCGCTAATTACCCTAGTGAAATTTTCAATTGAAACACCATTTTCTTTAGGCTCCAACAACTCATATTGAGCTCTTAAATATGCAAGCTCATCCTCCGGCAAAGCTTTTGAAAGAGACTAACAGGAAGAGAGAAGAGACAAACCAAAAATCAAAGCAAAGAAAATAGTAATTTGTAAGTTCCAAGGAAATCAATAATACAAGATACATATATATGGAGAAGAACATATATACCATTAGTGCCGCCTGTTTGAAAGGTGTAGCATGTAGGTACACATTGATACGCTTATAAATCCATATGTCTAAAGGTAAAGAATGACTGCTATTCCGCAGCCATGGGTGAGCTTCAACCATGTCAATTTAGTTAGTTTAAATAGATAGGAAAAAGGAAGATGGAACGTACCAATATACATATTTTACTTACTAAGAGCTTGGACAGCCGTCATTCTTTTCTTTCCATCCTTATTCAGGAGCCTCGTGACAAAGTCTTTTGCGTCTGGAGAGATAGAACGCCACCGTGACTCATCAAAGTCTGGATCAGAATACGCCACTTCGTCAAGAAATTTTGAATCATTTGATCCTGATCCCCTGAAAGGTCGGCTTCCACTTAGTAGTTCAAAGGTAATAACGCCAATGCTCCATAAGTCTGCCTGCAGGCTGTAACATTCCCGATAGACTTCTGGTGCGGCATGGTATACACTTCCAATAGCTTCAGTAAGTTTTTCATCTGCAGGGATTTGTTAGTAAAAGGTAAGAAACTAATAGATACAGAACAATGTAAGATTTTTGTATCATTACCTGGCTTGAGAAAGTTTGAAAGACCAAAGTCGATAAGCTTTATATCAGCGTCTGGGTCATCAGAAGTTAAAAGGATATTCTGTCAACGGAAAAGAAGATAAATCAATATTATGCGTATATCAGAAAGCAGTATTTAGCAGGAACAATTAATCATCAAGCTGTAGGCGGAAACCTCTGGCTTTATGTCACGATGGATAACGCCTTGAAGATGACAAAACGCAACCACAGACAAAATTTGAACGACTAGAGGTTTTGTTTCTTGTTCGTTACATCGTCTTCTTCTGCACCATAGAAGAACCTTATGTAATCATTCATCTCGTCCAAGAAGCCTCGGGATATCTGATGTACATTAATAATGAATATCAGAAAATTCATCGTTTCTACCTTTTCACAATTTTCTCCGCTAGCTCGCCACCGTCGCACTTTCTGAAATAAATACCAAAGGAAAATAAAATCAAAGCAAAAATCGTCACAATTGTGCAACTACAATAATGAAAGCTGACGATTCCGATCAGTAGAGCCTTTGGCGCGTAGGGGACAGTACAACAAAACTGTTTGCAAGTGACATTGAAAAGGAAACATGCCGAGTATCGACATGTCAACTACCCAGACAAAAAGTTTGGGAAGAAGGTAAGAGAAGACATACTCCATGACAATGTAAACATAATCGGCATCCTCACAAGCTTCGTAAAACTTGACCACATTCTTATGCCCTGAGAGAGCTCTCATTATGGTTACCTCCCTACGAACATCAGCATATGCTACGGATGTTGCCAACTGCAAAACCGATGAGGTAGCAATAATTACGCAAAAGATTCCACCTAAAGATATCTGTAACCAAATGTCTAACAGAATAGACATTTAATAGACTCCTGAATTTCAATTGTAGGTGCTATTCCATCACAAAGATGAGGAGCTAAGAAAGACAAACCACTGAAAGAAGCAAGGATTCTGTAGTAAGAAAACTAAATTGGGAAAAAAGATTAGTTGGTGTAGTCAAAAGTCAGTAACTTAAATTGGCGGGAAGAAGTTAGTTGGTGTGATCAAAAGTCAGTTACTAAAATTGGCGGGAAAGAAAACTAGTTAGGTATGCTGCTATCAAGAACTTGATTCTTGGTTCTTGGGAGTGCCTTGTTTCAACAGTGACGATTGAGAATCACTGAGTTTTCTTCCAACTTTGAGCTTTCTGCTTCCATCATTTTGTTTCATTAGCAAAGAACAAAACCATTAAAACAACACAGGTACATAATAAAGTATGGGCATTTTGATTGTACCCTTGCTTTGGAAATCATCTTCACCGCGACAATCTGATCTCTGAGCTCACCTATCTTCACTTTTGCTGAGAAAGTATGGGCAAAACCCCCTTTACCCAGCGTTTTTCTCATCTCATACTTAGCTTCAAACGTCTGACTGTAACCGAAGTTCATGTCCGGCGGCAGTTGTTGCTCTGACTCAGGAATCGGCGGCTGTTCTTGCTCTGACTCAGGAATCGGCGGCATCCCCCTCCCCCTACCGTCTCTCAACCGATTTGCAAGCGCCTTGGCAATGTGCCGTGGTGGAGTCATCGACGGGATCGGTCGCTGGATGGTCCTCCTCGGCATGCACTCTCCCGCCGGCCACGGTGGCATCTCTACGCGTGGGCTGTGATATGAGGACCGAGGATGACTGTCCCTGACTGAAGGACCTGGGTCGTTGCGCGACGATGACGGAAGCGGACTAGGCTGGTGGCTGGGGGGCGGAGACCGTGGAGGCATGATGAATTTGACTGATTTACCGCGTGAAGCGGACTTCGGAAGCGGATTAGGACTGTGGGTGGCAAGAGGAGAAAGACTAGGCAGGCTCCCGACTGATGGAGTGGCATCTTGATACGACGTTGACGGCAGCGAACCAGGCCGGGATGTGTATCGGTGTGGGGGCCGAGGAGGAGCGTTCATGAATAACGGAATGGGGTCGTCACGCATTGACGGAAGTGGATTAGAGAAGGAGCGAGGGTATGCGGACGGAGGAGGACTATTCCCTGCTGACGGAACAGGGTCGTTAAGCGGCACTGGAGGAACGGGGTCGTTGGGCGGCATTAGAGGAAGTGCTATGGGTAGGTCTCGTTCGGCGAGGGGAAAAACGTGGGGGGGCTTGCAGAAACACTGTCCCATATCTGAAAAAAGATATTGCACCTCTGTATCTGATCAGCGATCAGTCAAAGATCACAAAAGCAAATCTATAAAAAGAAAAGAATAGAAAGAAAAAAAGAAAGAATCGAGTCAGAGAGAGGGCACGAGCGTTTCAGCAAGTCAGAGACAGAGAACAAAAGCAAGAGCGTCACAGGTACATATAGGCTGGAGGAAGTATGACGAGCAAAGCATCACACATCGCGCGATGCAATCTTGCACCGTTAGATTGCAGAATCAGCATGAAGAATTAAAAACTCACTTGAATGCATGGAAGCCTTCTTCAAGCTTTTTAATCAGAGGGTGGACAGATCCTGTCCAGGAGAATTTTCTGCTAAACTATATCATAAAACACCCGAGTGTAAATCAGTCCTCCGAAATCATTGGATATTTTGACACTTGGCTTATTTCTGCTTAAGTTGAGTATGACTTACCATGCAGTGTTTGCTGTCGACGAAGGGTCGGTGAAAACAGCCGAGTCACCCAAGACCCGACTGTCAAATCGGGTCGCTACTCTTCTGAAGTCTTATATGGAACCCGGCTCCTGAAGCAAGAAGCAAGAAACTTCTTCCTTGTATATTACCCTAATTAGGTTCTTTTTTTTTTGGATAACAGCGTAACTGTCATCGCCGCCACTCTTTGATAACAGCGTAACTGTCATCAGACCAACTAACCTCTTCCCGCCAGTATGTACTACGGATAGTACGAATTCCTTACTTCATTAAGCTAGACATATAGTTTCTGAATCTCTGACCAGAAAGATGTTTTCTTCTTGTGTTCCGTGGCTTTCTGGACTCCATGATTGCTTTTATAAGATTCCTTTTATGGTGCAGGTACGGAGGAGATGCAAAAGCCGTAGTTGTGCAAATTTTGTCATTTTCGATGTGTTATACATTGTGACATAATTAAAGCCAAAAGTTTCCTCCTACAACTTGATGATTTATTGAGGTTAATACTACAATTGGCATTTAGATTCCTATGACTATTTCTTTTTTCCTTCACATAATATCCTTTTAACTTCTGAAGAAGCAGATGCTGATATAAAGGTCATTCTAACTTTATATTTTGATAAAAAAGAATTAATTAAAAAGATAAAATTTACTTTGGTCGGGTCGGTCGTGCTGAGCCTGAATCCAGTCATAACAACCCACAGGCCGATCGGTCCATTCACCAAGAATTGGTCTCATGCTTATCGGCTAAGCAAGGCCCAGGCTTAGGGCCAGATATATACAACCCACTTGCAGACGAAAACCTCCCATACAGAAGTAGAAGTCTACGTAAAGACTAAAACCTAGCGTCCATCCCATATATAAGGTATGATTTTATCACGAGAGAGGTACGTACTCATAACCCTAGTTTTCTCTGCTCACAACGATCCTACCTTCACCAAAAGACTAACTTGAGCGTCGGAGGGGCTTATCGGGAAAC
>JANIJH010000004.1:7071230-7083601 GCA_024520975.1 Erythroxylum areolatum
ATGTATATTTTTCCTTTGACCTGAGATCATCATAGTAATCAATAGGTCACTTATTATGTTTTGATGTCAGACACCTAGTATGTAAAAATGCTAGTTGAATGATCATTGGATGTAATTAAGTACCTATCTGATTAGTGGTGAGTTAAGATGTGATTCATCGACTCTAGATAATGAGTTTGAACTCTATGTTGTCACTAATCTTAGTGGTTATTTCAAGACCTTAGCCAGGGCAATTGAATGAGTGATAAAAAAGAGTTTCCTAAGTCATTCATCAATCATTAATGATCGACATGTAACATAGATAGTTATCTAATAAGGTTTAGGATAATCCGAAGTTGTAATGATGGAAGGTAATAATACATTATCCTTAAACTAAGGTCTTGTCTTAGTAAGGTTGTTACTTCACACTATCCGATCGTTGAGGAGTGTTGCTAAATGCCAACCTTGATTAGTGATTAATTAGATTAATTACTATCGGCTTAGTGATAAACCTATGTGGTCAGACACTTGCGAGTGTAAAATAATATATATGGCATATTATTATATTTTTTGCTAACACAGGAAATATAATTAATATTGGGAATTATCTTGTATAAAATAAATGGATAAAATAAAATAGTTTTATTTTATTTCATTTTATAAATAATAATAATAATAATAATAATAATAATAATAATAATAATTTATCATTAAAAAAGGAAAGAAAGAAAGAAAAGGGGAGTTGGCGTTTTGCACTTGATGGTTGTGTTTTTGGTTTTACCATTTAAAACCAAAACAAAATGAAATGACGTGATGGTAAGATGTTTTTCAATTTTAAAAAACAATAACAAACTTTACTAACTGTAAGAGACAACGTGCATGAAAAACGAAAAGAAGAGTTAAAACACTCAGACCTAGGTTTTTTGTTTTTTTGTTCGGTGAGATATTGAGATACAAAAGAAGTTTTTGAGTGCATGAAGCATGCAACGTACAGGAGAGTAAAAATATACATATGTATGTTGTTTTCGTTTGTATATAAAAGTTATATACACAAAAGACAAGAGAAAATAGATATTTAAAGAAAGGTTCTTCAAATTAACCATAGCCATATCAAGTATTGAAAGCGGGACATATTGCTCGGTGTGGAGCACATAGAGATTTGTATTTTCAAAGTTCAGTATCGTTCCATCCTCACTAATTCCAGGTATTTATTCTACCTGTTCTGATTATAAGTATATTTGTCAAACATAATTTTTTTATTTCCGCTGCGTATTGTAATCCTTCAATCTCAAGTTAGACAAATTAAAGTCTAGCTACTGCATTCAAGTGAGAGATAAAGGTCATGATCAATTCGCATCTGCATATGTATTTCATTATTTTGTATCAAAATATGTATTCACAAGTATTGTACAATGTGTATGTGAATGATCTTGTAATGTAATAATATTATAATTATAAGTGTTTTGTATCTGTAATGGGTCTAAGTGGCTACTGAATTGCTGATGATATGTATAATAGTTGTAACACTGCGATTGAAAATGCTTATAAACAAAATGGGTCAAAAGTTCTATTATTGATTTTTCGCATATGGGTGTGATATTTTAAAAATTTTGTAATGAGTTTGATTGACTGACTTTTCTAGCGTGCCACCTTCGTAGAGTATGTTTTCGAATACCATGGGTATGTTCAGGGATATGCATTATGAGAGTGGGGTGCTACAGGTAATGCTTTAGACAATCTAAACTTATTTAATTCACTACAACAAGGCAACACGTTGATTACTTTTTTTTTCTGTGATGAAATTAAATGATAACTAAAAGTAAGCATTTGATAACAATTTCCAATCGGTTAACTTTTGGTGAAGTTTTTTAAAATCATCGTTAAATGACAAGCCTTTGGCAACGATTTAGAAACATCATTGCCAAAGGGTAAGCTTTTTGGAATTTGTAACATGACATAGAGATAGCAACTAAAACTTAGCTCGACTCGAGGTCAATGGGCCAAGCTCGAGTTGATTGAGCCTTATGTCAAGCATCGAGCCCAATTTTTCTAAAAAAATTGGACTTTAGGCAAGGTCTAGGCTCAAGTTGCCCAAGTCTAATCCGACCCAAGGCTCGAACTTTATATACAAAACATTGTCATTTTGGTATTTTAAAATTTCAAAAAATTGGGCTGGACCGAGTCGGCTCCAGCTGCCTTAAGCTCGATCGAGCTAGAACTCAGACCTGCTACCTTGGACGCAATTAGGCCTCGGGCTAGGTCTAGGCCCCCAGCAACTATGGCCCATGTTCGAGCTCAACTCGACCAGTTGCCATCCCTAATGCCACTACATTGACTTGTATTATATTAGATAGAAGGATACAAACTTATTATGAATATGTATATAGCATTTTTTTATAAGTACAGGGTTAACCTATAAATTATGATTGCATTGAACTTTTTTTTGGGTGAAAAAGCTTCTTAAATTTTATACATTGTAGAAATTGTAGGTTAAAGTTGATTTAAATGCTTTTTAATGGTAACATCTTGTTTAAGTAATGGAGGTGGTTTCCTTTCCACATAATTAAAATCAAAATGTCTTACTACAAGACATCGGGGAATTGACATAACATTATCCATATTTGGCATTTTACTATTCTTCTTCTTTTAAATATATTTAGTGGGAAAAACCTGAAATTGAGAAGAGGAAGTTAATTGAATGAAGACAACATGTTTAGAATACAAATTAAGCAAACCAGAAACATAATAAAGGCAATATATTAGCATATTTATCACGAAACACTTGTACTCAACATGTAGAGGAAATTAAAATAGTGTTTGAGATTTATTATTTGGAATCTGCAACATGTCATTGCATTAGTACTTATTTTTAAATAAATTCACCATTTCATCTTGCTGCCATATTCTCATTACTTAATGTTCATAAATTGGTGTAATAACTTTGTCTAAATTTGCTTCTTATGTCATATCACTAACTCATCCTCTTTAGTTTTTATTTTATCTCATATTTGTTTAATAGTGACATCTCATCCTTTTCATTATTCTCATTTGGTTCAACAATTTTGAGAAGTCTTAATGATAAATTTTAAGAGTTAAATTCTTCATATCCCACAACAACATTTTCAAGACTTTCATAAAGGCAAGAATATTAGATTCATCAAGATAAAAAGATATAAATTCCAAAAATAATGCTCAATTCAACAGCTACTGTCTCTACTACATACCATTTGCTCTTTATTTTTTAATAGCCTCATAAAACAAGGTAATCAATGTATTTTAGGAACTCATATAGGCTTGATTCTTTAGTTCCTACGTCTTTTCAACCCACATTTTCAAAGATTTGATTAACATTCTTTGTTTGATAAAATAAAATCTATCAATACGTCCAAACTTGTCACAAAAATGACATACCATGTTATAATGAGTAATTGTGATGCATAAATGCCTTGCTTGGAATTCTATATGTGTATTTATAACAAAGAAGTTTTCTTTGGAAATTAAATATGTTGAATGGTCTTATAGGATGGTGAAAAGTCTTACCATGATTATATGTATAATGCCTAATATTAATGAAGGCTTAACTCATACTTCCATAGGGGTATGAGCGGGTTTACATGTTATATATAAATTATACATATTCTTCCCTTGAGAGTATTAAACTCTATGTCTAGGTTGTTAGTCATATACGAGATAACCAATGGGAATACCTCATAGGCAACATATAAATTATTATTAATAATATCAATCAAATTTTCATGTATTGCTAGTTAGTTAATCAAAGGACCTAGGATCAATGGACAATGACTCAATAAAATAGCATTAAATTACAGAGCTAACCAACTTACAAGATTCGCCTTTGACTTTTTTAATTATACGTTACAAGAAATAAAATTAAGCATTATTTACTATAATAATAGAATCTTTTCTACCTAAAAACGTAAAAGCAAGAAGCCTAAGAATGTATTTTTAGGTAACATTTTTTATAATTGTATCTTTTGATTTGCTAAGTCCATAAAAGTGAGCAACAGATAATTCTGAATAAACTGTAATATGTTCAAAATCAACATTATAGTCACAAGCACTGTTCAAATATTCATTAGTGGTAGCATGTTTCGTAATAATAAAATTGAATGCAAGATTTAACTTATTAATTGAAAATTTTAAACTCCTTACCAATCAATTTGAAATTCACCATTGCAGGAGTATTCAAAGTGAAATTCAAGAGACTTATTGAACATAAAAGTAGTTTAGAATTTACATACAAGCTCTGTAAAGGTAGTAGGGCTGACCCTGGGCAAGGGTAGGGCAGACACCCGCCCAGGGCCCATCCTCATAAATGATAAAATAGTACCTATTTTTATCCTCATAAAAAATAAAATGGAACAAAATAGGGCCTACTCTTGACCTCATAAAGAACAACAAAAAGGGCCCATATTTTGCTTATTTTTTATTCTTTGTGAGGGCCCAAAAACAGGCAAAAATAGAAACTTTTTTTACTTTGCCCAGGGTCTATAAAATATTAGGAACGACCCTAATAGGTAGGGCATTAAATGGAAAAATAAGTGTGCCACTTGATAGGTGTAGATTATATTATGTTTGTATAAGTGTTTAAGTATTTCTCAAATGATTATCATGTGTATAGGCTTAGAATTGTATTATTGTTAATGTTTGTATGTATTCTAAGTGATTGTTTGGTTTAGATCAAGAGTTGTGTCTTACTTTTACGTTTAAAGAGGTGTTTGATGTGTTTGTGAGTATTGGAAATCAGGAAATTAAAGAATGAAGAAGATAGAGGAAGCTTGAAGGAAGGCATGATCGTGCATAAGGAGCACGATCGTGAAAGAAAGGTCTAAACAATGCCTGTCACAATCATGATAGATGGCTTTCTAGGCAACAATTTTTTGTGTTTTGAGGGTTCAGAGCTATTTTTGGAACCAATCAAAGTGGGGGGACCCTAGAAATAACCCTAGAACCCTAATACACTATAAAGAAACATGAAAAATAGCAAAAAGAAGTGGCAGCCACTACATCAAAGAAGATAAAAGAAGAGCTTCAGGAAATTCCAGCATTCCAAATCAGGGAGTCAAATAGTGTTCATTCTTTTTCCTTTACTTTCTTCATTATCTTTGATATGTAATTGGATTTCTATGATGTATAACATGTTTATGGATTTCTAAATCCATATTAGCAATTATTCTGGAATTATTTTGTGAACCTTATTTCTTGTTGAATTCAATACATTGATGAATGCTTATGATAATTATCGTGCATATACTTGATAATAAATTAAAAGAGAGAATCAAAGTAATTAGTGTTAAGGTGTACAATGAGAGTAGGCAACTTAATAGATTCACAATTATCAAATTAATGATCAATTGAAGAGAGATCTAATTGTGAAATTAATTATCTATAGGATTGCTTTAGATTCAATTGAATAAGTTAGGAGTACTTTTGTGAATCGAGAGATTACAAATCTATAGATATCAAATTTAGTTAAGGTTATTTGATTAGATCTTGAAAGATAGAGTGATCAAAACTTTAGAATATCTTAGACCGAACGTATATTGAATTAACACGATAATGTGATATTGAGAATTTTATTATATATAAAACTTGCTAAACAAGTTTTTGACACCATTGCTAGGGACTTTGAGCATTAAGATGATTTGAATTCCTTTAATTTAAGGATTTAATACTTTTCATGTGTAAGTATAGGTGCCAGAACAAAAATCTAAAAAACAAAAAATAAAAAGGTTTTCAAAGGAAGTCGAAGCTACAACAACTCTAGACATCCCAAAGCAAAAATGAGAAATTCAAAGAGCTAATCGTCAATAAGTGATAGAAAGAAAGATGGCAGAGGAATTAAATCACGAAGAGCAACAAAGGACCCTTATGGACTTCATAAGGCCAAGGTTCAATGCCAATTATTAAGGAATTACACGATCACCAGTACATGCAGCATGCAACCTGTTAGAAGAGACAGCGAATAATAGTTGTCTTTGGACATAGGAACGAAGTAAACAATAGTCAACCTTCTTGGATCCAAAAGGACTGATTGTTATAGATTCAGTGACAGCATTACAGGTTGAGGTCGTCAACCTAACTAAGTAATTAAACAACCTGACAATCGCCTATTACTTTCCACTCAAAGCGATTAAGCACATATGCAAGCCATGCAACAAGAGGGCCATATCACAGTTGATTACTTCCTAGTAGAAACCAACAACATGTAATAATTCAACTTCCTGGGAGCACAATTTGGTTGAGGATGTAATAATCCTTACTTGAACACGTATAATCTTAGGTGACAAAACCACCCAAATTTCTCTTGGTTAAACAATGTAAGGACTCAACTAGGAACTTAAGGCCCATCAAAATTTTAGTAAGATAAGTTTACTTCAGGGAAATAGAAGATGGATGAGTTAATGAACACGCTAAATTTCAAATTCAAGAATCTAGAAGAGGCCCAGAAGAGGATGGAAGGACAATTCAAGCAAGTAGCAAAGACTCATGCCCTTTTTATTCACAATCTAGAGGTTTAAGTAGGCCAGTTAGCCAATGCATTATCTATAAGAAGTGTAGGAAGCCTTCCAAACAACATAGAGAGCACTGTAAAGCTATCACACTTAGGAATGGAAAAGAGCTAGTAGAAACAACAGAAAAATAAACTGAACCCACCTTTGTAGAAGACTAAGAAAAGAAGTAAAAAGATGAAGAAAAGAATGAAGATCCTTCTCCTCCATATCCATGCAACCATAATTAGAGGCAAATTCATTGAACACTTGATAGGCTTAAAAAAATCATCCCTAACTATTAACAAAAATGCAAACAATGAACCCGTTCTTCACCAAAGGCAACACATTATGTCATAATAAAGCATGAATAGTCACAATTTACACAGACAACCCAAAACACACCATAAAAGCTAGAGGAACAAAAAAGCATAACACAAGAACAATGAAAGTAGAACATAAAAACTCAAGTGCAAAGGCTGGACGACTTACCTCGATGGATGATAAACTAGAGATGATGAAAGCAAATGATGGAAGAAGACAATGAAAGAAGAGGACGACGGAACCAAACAATGGAAGAAGACTGAAACAGAAAGGAAGGAAAACGATAATGAGCCAAACACAAAGGGCTTTGTTTATTGTTTTCATGTTATATTTAAGAAGTTTCAGACATTTGGTATGTGTATATATATATTTTCAAACATTGTGTGTGTGTGTGTGTGTATAACAAAATTTTTGTAATATAGATTTTATATAAAATATTGTACAATTTATATATAATAAATAAAGTTTTGTGAGATCACATAAAATTGTCAAATAATATATTTTAAAAGAGATAAATAAAAATAAAATAATGTAACATAAAATTTTTGTGTTTTTAGTTTTATAAATTTTTGAAATGACTTTATGATTAATATTTAATTTTCATTTTTACTATATTGTAGTTATTTTTAATCATATTGCAATAAATATAATTATATATGCTAATTAATATAATGTTATATAAATGTATGGATAATAATTGTAATTAGTATAATGATTTATAAATGTATAGATAATAGATAAATTTTCTCATATCTTATTTATCTTATTAGTCTACTTAATAATAATTCTGTATTTATTATATATAAATTCTATATATCATATTAGTCTATTTAATAATAATTCTCTATTTATTATATATAAATTCTATAATGTTATATAGAATTTATATATTCAATATAATTTCTATAAAATATAGAATGTAATATATAGGAATGGGGTTTGGCGGACAAATTATAAAAAGTATAAATCAATGTAATATTAATTAATTTTAAGTTTATATTCTCATAAATAATTAAAATAATATAACATTTTATTAACTAAATTTATTTTTATACTTACAATCATTATCAATAATATTAAATTTGAATTTTTTAAATATAATATTTAGTTATAAAATGATCAAGTCAAAGTTAGTCGGCTTATAATTATAAATAAAAGAATTATTTGTTATTATATTACCACTAAAAGTCAGCTTTTTTTACAGGATTTTAAAAATCATCCCCAAATGTCTTACTTTTCGCAACAATTTATAAAAATCGTCATGATAAGGCTTTGGTAACGTTTCTAAAAAGTGTCTCTTTATTATATTTCTACCGACCAACATATCACTCGTGTACATTGAAAATGGAAGAAGAAACTCATCTACCAAGTGTCACAAACTTCTACGAATTGCTATGCAAGGGGACTTGTATTTGAGCTAAGTAAAACTCTTAAGAACCCAACACGACTAAGATTTGCATCCGTACGTTTAATCCATCCATCGTTCAATGAAGTACGTCGTATGTTCAACTCCTGCAACAATGAGAGGATGTGCAATACTACGTAAACAGCAGAAAAATAAAAGAACGTAGCGAGAGGACGTACCGATGCCAACGCATGACTTGAGATGATTCGATTACCCGTCTTCTCAAAATGTACAAAAGCAGCCCAGAAAAGTTCTCCCCAGTCTTCACGAGCCTCTAATTGACTTGGGCTAATTACAGCTGCGCGAAATTCATCGAAATTCATCCTCCTCGCAGCAAGAGCTCCCATCTGAAAAATAACAAAGAAGATGACAATCAGTTTCAAGCCATCAAGAAGTTTTAATTGTAAAATCCAGATAACTTACCGTATGAAGAAGTTCATGAACTCTCGACATCCACATTGCGTCAGTTGCATTGCGTTGCAGCGCCTGCGATTCGATATTAATAACATCTCAATCATAAACAATCCAGAAGCAATATAGACTTAATCCATGTGCCTTTAGTGTTTGTTAGAGGGTCCTAATCTGAGTTTCGGACTCGCCGGAAACGTGGCACTAATTAATGGACATAAAATGACATTCATTGCGTCTAAGACGAAAAAGAAAAACTCAGATTACCATCGTGAAATTTTCAAGTGAAACACAGCCGTCTATATTACTTGGCTCTAACAAGTCGTATTGGGCTCTTAAATATGCAAGCTCGTCCTCCGGCAAAGCATTTGAGAGAGCCTAACAGAAAAAGAAAAAAAAAAGAAATCATAAGATCATTTTAATTATGAACATTCTAAAAGACGCATGACTTTGTACATGGTTCCTGTTAACATTTGCAAGAAAATCGACGATGAAAATCAGTAATAGAGAAGAAAAGTACCATTAGTGCCGCCTGCTTGATAGGTCCAAGAAAAAGGTATTCACTGACACGCTTATAAATCCATATGTCTAAAGGTATAGAACTACTGTTATTCCGTAGCCATGGGTGAGCTGAAATCATGTTAATTTAATTAGCTCGAAGACTTCTGAACTGAAGCCATAAGATGTAAATACCCTCAGAACACCAATAGATAGAGCAATGAAAGATGAACTTTCTACACAGTTTAGAACTGACTGGACCTTAGTGCGCAGGAGTATAGAAATTTTACTTACTTAGAGCTTGGACAGCAGTCATTCTTTTCTCGTAATTCCTTTGCAGGAGTCTCTTTACAAAGTCTTTTCCCTCTGGACTGACAGAAGCCCAACATGAGTCCTGATCAATTCGTGATCCAATTTGCCCCGAAGGTAGGGATCCAGTTAGTAGTTGATAGGTAATAACGCCAACACACCATACGTCTGCCTCCACGCCGTAACATTTTCTAAAGACTTCCGGTGCAGCATGGGATTTACTTCCAACACACTCGGTAAGTCTTTCATCTGCAAAAAACACAAACATAATTGGGTAGTCGGAAAAAGCCAAAGGCAACTACCTACGATTCAAAGTTTGCAACGATTGTAAGAGTCTGTTGTCATTACCGGCACCGATAAAGTTAGAAAGACCAAAGTCGATTAGTTTAATATCAGCATCTGCGTCTTCAGAACTAAAAAGGATATTCTGACAAAGAAACATAAGAGAAATCAATAAAGTCATCTCAGTAATCTAAAGGCAAAATGGAGTATTTAGGTGAACTCAATTAATCATCAAGTTTTAGGAGGAAACCTCTGGCTTTAAGTCGCAATGTATAACGCCTTGAAGATGACAAAACGCAACTGCAGAAAAGATTTGCCCAACTACAGCTTTTGCATCTTCTTCTCTATATCTTCTCCTGCACCATAGAAGAATCTCGTATAAGCGTTTTATGTCGTCCAAGAAGCAACGGAATAGAGATGTTCTCGATCATGTACATCAGATGTACAGGAATGATATTGAAGTTCAGGAATTTCGTCATTTCTACCTTATCCCATTTTCGTTTAATAGCTCCCCTCCCACGCACCTTCTGAAATAAATATTAAAGGAAAATAAAATCAGAAACACAACTGTGTTAACTATAATATTGAAGTTTGACGATTCCTGGTCAACAGAACTTTTAGTGCGGTGCTAAGAATAAAAGGGACATAAACAACGAAAGTGTAGTACGAACAGCCAGCTTGCAAGAGAGAACACATAAAGACATACTCCATGACAATGTACACATTATCGGCATCCTCGCAAGCTTCGTAAAACTTGACCACATGTTTATGTCCTGACAGAGCTCTCGTTATGGTTACTTCCCTACCAACATCTGCAATTGCTAAGGTTGCTGATATCTGCAAAATAGATGAGGTATCAGCAATTATGAAAAAGATTGTACGTCAATGGTAACAGTTAAATAGTAACAAATCAACGGTACTCAAAAGATTTCCAGATCATAAGTCACAATGTATTAGACATAACTAAATGCCTGACAGACAAGATAACAATGTTCTGGTCAGAGATTTAGAATATGTTTAGGTTAAAGAAGTAAGCAATGCGTACTATCCGTAGTACAATTGGCGGGAAGAAGTTAGTTGGTCTAATCAAAAGTCAGTTACCAAGATTGGCTGGGAAGTTAGTTATGCTGTCATCAAGAAAATTTGTTGGTGTGGTATACAAAGAAATAGAGGAAGAACTTCTGGATTATGAGGAACTTCTTGATTCTTGATTCTTGTTTCTCGTTCCTTGTTTCGAGAGTGATGACTACTCGACTGGGTAAAGATAAAAACCTTCGAGTAGACCCCATTGAAGCAATATAAACACGTAATAAAGTGAGTTAAAAGAGCTGACAGTTGATTATACCCTTGCTTTGGAAATCTTCTTCACTGCAACAACCTGATGTTTGAGCTCACCTTCCATCACCCTCGCTGAATAAATATGACCAAAAGCTCCCCTCCCTATCTCGTTATGAAGCCTATACTTAGCTCCAAAGTTCTCACTGAAACCGAAGGTTATGTCCGAATGCTGTTGTTGTTCCGGATGCTGAGACACCACTCCTTGGCGTGGGCTGCGGCATGAGGGCTGTGGAGAAATGTCCCTGACTGATGGAATGGTTTCCCTATTCGAGTTTGGTGGAAGCGGAGGCTTGAATCTGCTGTGTAGGCGCCGAGGAGGAGCATTCCTGACTGACGGAATGGGGTCGTTACGTGCAGCTAACGGAAGCGGACTAGGCAAGTAGTGGGGGTTTAAGGACGGAATGGGGTCGTTATGTGACGTTGACGGAAGCGGGATAGGTAAGGAGCTGGGATGTGACGAAGACGGAGAAGTATTCCCGACAGATGGAATGGTTTTGTTAGGAGAAATTGGATTAGGTGATGAGGGCTGGTCCTGATCGCCGGACGGGACGATGGGGGTAGTACTTCCACTTTGTTTATTCCCACTGATTTTGCTGAAACGCTGCCCCATCTTTGAAAAAAGACTCTTGTTGCTCCTCAGTACTATCTGATCCACCAATCAGTCAAAGAACACAACGAAGAAGAAGAAAGAATGGTTCGTGAGCGGGAGAGTTTGTGCAAGGCAGAGACAGAGAAGGACAACGAGCGTTGCGCATATATATAGAAGACGAACGGCTGGAGAAATTATTAGTAACAATTAGCAAAGGATCACACATCAAATTAAATAGTTTGCACCGTTGGATTTGCATAATTATTATAAATCAGTAATGACTCACTCAGCCTAATGCCTGAAGACATCTTGAAGTGTTATAATCAGCGGGTAGAACGATCCAAAAAGATTTATGCTAAACTGTACCATAAAACGAGAACAGATCACTTGTCCAAGTTACTCTGTCCAAGTTAAAAACGGCGTCGGTTTGGCATAAAAATTTGCATGCTTCTTTGCGCTTCTTCGCAGATGCACGGGCATCCACAGGCGCCGTTTTTAGCTAGAAGTATAAAGCCAGCCGTTTGGATGTATAAAACGTAATATATTAAATGGTATTGTTATTTTTATACTTCTAAACTTTTGCAGAAGAGAACTAGTTATTAACTTGGACAACATATCATTTATAAACATTATTAAATTTGTTATTATTGTTAGCTGTATATATTTATTTATTGAGTTATTTACATTTATTTTATTATTTTGATAATAATAATAATTACACCTATTA
>JANIJH010000004.1:7142250-7152855 GCA_024520975.1 Erythroxylum areolatum
CTAGGTCAATTTTTTAGTCAAAGTTTCAGCCATAATAAAAGTCAACCCTATCACACCTAAACTTTGACTGATCATAAATTTCACTCCCGATATCAAAAAATTGCAAACTTTATGGCTACAGAAAGCTCTTAACATAATCTACAAGTTTCATGCAGATAATTTTATCAAATTTTACCTAAATCAAAAGTCAACCCTCAAAGGCCAAAAAGTCAAACTTTTCACAATTTTTTCATCTTCTCACACTTTTTCTCTTTATTTCTTGTTTTTCAACTTAATTTCAAACAACTGATCCATTTTTAAATATTTCATATTTTTACTCAAAAATCGGGGTCCAACACTTCTACTTTGGAAGTTTGTAAGCTGAACCATTCTTTGTATGGCTTAAAACAAGCTCCTGAGCTTAGTTTGAGAAGTTCAATTCTACCTTATTTCAATTTCAGTTTGTACAAAGTCAATATGACTCTTCCTTGTTTTTTCATAAAACTTTCACGGGAATTGTCCTTCTTTTAGTCTATGACGATGATATTATTATAACTGGAACAAACACTTTATTCATCAGCCAACTTTAACACTTCATGATTCTTTTCATATGAAGGATCTTGACAACTTACCTATTTCTTGGGATTGGAAGTTTATACTAACTCTTCGGTAATATTTTTGCACTAGTATAAATACACTCAAGATTTGATTACTTTGGCTTGTCTTCAGGTTTCTTCTTTTATTGATACTCCTCTAGAAGTGAATGTTAAGTATCATACTGAAGAGGGAGAGCTACTTTCTGATCCTGTATTGTATCAATGATTAGTGGGCAGCTTGAACTACCTAACTATTACTAGGCCTAACATCTCTTTTGCGATACAACAAGTTAGTTAGTTTCTACACTCTCCAAGATATCTACACTTAGCTATTATACGTCGCATTATTCGCCATCTGAAAGGTACTTCTTGCGGTTTATTCTTTCCTGCTGGATCTCCTACGAAACCAGTTGCCTTTAGTGATACCGATTAGGTTGTTTGTCCTAATACCTGTCACTCTATCACTGGTTGGTACATATTTCTTAGAAATTGTTTGATATCATGAAAGAGTAAGAAACAAGATCGTGTCTCAAAATCTTCCACCAAGTCTGGATATTGTACTATGTCTGACCGAGTCTAAATATCGTACTATGTCTACTGCATGTTCTGAGAATACTTGGCTTCGAGGATTGTTGACTGAGCTTGGGTTTCCTCCCCATGATTCCACTCCTCTCCATGCTGATAACACCAGTGCCATTCAAATTTCTACTAATCCAGTTTATCATGAGTGCACTAAGCATATTGAAGTAGATTGTCATTATATTCGGGAAGCTATGAATACTTGTGTTGTTTCTCTTCCTTACGTTTTCACTGCCTTACAGATAGCTGATGTATTTACAAAAGCTCTCTCTTGACACGTCACTAGTTCCTTGTTAACAAATTGATGCTTCTTAACTGATCAACACCAATTTGAGAGGGAATGTTACCTTATATAGATAACAGTTACTTTGTTATAATTATTGTATATTTGCTTATACTGTACAACAATAATTAGAGGTAAATCAAATTGTAATCGTGTCGATAATCATTCTTTAGATTGTACAAATTATATTGTATATTTATCTATTTATTTGAATAAAAGTCGAGAGAATATCATCGGGTATTCAACCAAAATTTCTCTCTTTCTCTATCAAGTCTATCACAAGATAATACAATCTTATTTTTTTGGAGTTTCCAGAAAAAGTAGAGGACACAAGAAACAAACAACTATTTATTATAAAGGATCAAATAAAGCTAAAATTCTTTCCCTTTAGAGCAAATTAAACCCGTGAAGTTTTGACTGTATGTGTTTGTATGAAATGATTTACATATATAGATTGGTTACTTATTCTACAATTAATTATTTTAAACATTGCAACTCTAGCTGTAATTTTTTTATTTACAAGAATACTAATAATTATTGATTTAAAATTATTTATTACAAATTAAATAAAATTCAAAATTTTATTATAATTTGTCCTAAATAAAACAATAAAAATAACTGACAAGTATGGCATATAATGTCTAATGTCATGCCTAGAAGAGAAGCAGTAAATGTTTGTTATTGTGCAGAGTTAACAAGTTAATACGTGGCATAATCTATTACTAACCTATTTAACGATTGTGGCTCCAGCTATTGCTGCCCCATCCCAATTTGTTCTTTGCTCTATTGTTTCTTGAAGTTGAACTTCTTTGATACAGACCAAATGTTCAAGATATCGCACTCTAAATTGAGTAGACCAGAAACAAAAAACTACATATGATTAGCTTGAAGTCTTGAGTTTTGGCACAAAAAACAATTTGTCTTGGTCGGAGCCGAAGTTTTGGAGACACTTTCATCTTCCTATCAGGGTATATATAACTTTAAAAACTCCTTTCAAGAATGTGTAGGTGATCACTTATCAATCTAAAGGTGGGCAAACGGTGGGAGAAAGTAGAGTTTCTTATTCTTTGATATTTGTTAATATTAGTTCATTAACATCTGATTTTGTATGATACTTGACATTCCGTAATTTGTCACATTAGTATAGTTGGTTAATATGAAATCAACTTAATAATTATGATGCTTATCAAACAATCATAAAAGTTGCTGTTATAACTATTTGCTATTTATTTATGAATGATTTAAATTATTGAAAATTTATTTTTAAGATATAAGCTTATATTTTTGCATTAAATAACTCAAATAAAAATTATTTAATTTTATAAATCCTAAGAATTTATATAACTGTCCAACTTGTTCCGATCGCGTGTATAAATAGTTCTTGATCGAGTATTGACAGTGGGAGAAACTCTCTTAATACCCACGAAATTAAAGGAGAAGGTTCAATCGGTTAGGTCTTCACTGGTCACATTCAAGATTAGAATGAACAACGAACTGATCCATACTTATCAAGGGCTATTCTCCGACATCGGTAACCTGGTCTCTTAAGAAAACTTTTAGCTTCCCAGTTTATACTAACTTAAAGACTCAAACATGCTTTCCTTAAATTGCTCTTTTTCCTTTTAGTTGGTGGTTTAGTAAGGGCGTTGCAAGGAGAGCCTTACCTAATCACTTACACCCTTTGAGGTAGACATTCTTAGAGTAACTTGAAAGGAACTCCATATAAACTTTGCAGAATGTACTTTAGGCAGTTTTTTTTATCTTTATGTTTGGTTTTGCATGAAAGGACAATTGCACGCTCTGCTCTTGCCATTTGATGCTTTAATGTAAAGGGTTATAGGGAAATAAGTTGGTGGAATGTTGGGATCGGTCGATTATAATTATGGACATTCCCTATCGTTTTCCATTCACTTTTTTTGGTGAGGAAAGTTAGTTGTTTCAACAAGCAACTGTCATGCTATAACAGAAGATCTGGTCGAAAGGGGCTATTGTAGAATCTGTACGTAGTCAGTTCTAGAGATTTATTTCTACACTGAAACTTTAGTTTATCGCACCAGCTGTCTTAAAGCTATTCAGCTCCAGTGTTAGAGTATCTGTAGAACTCAATCCGTACTCATGTTAGAGACTGTTCGCTCCATGCTTCCACAATGTTAAAATAATCAGACAAAAAGAACGCAAATGATCTATGTTGGGCAACCTTAAAGATCTGCGAGTATATAAAAGATTACAACTATTCTACTACCTATTTAGGAAGAGATAATTTGCATTTTTCATTTCATAATTAATTTAATTTTTTAGAGATTACATTGTTAAATGGAAACATTTTAGTATAAAATTATAAATACATAATATAAAATCAATTTTCTTGGACCAATTTACCTTATCAATGACCAACTGAGCTACCCGCAGGCATAAAATCAATTTTCTGAACATGAAAATATAAAATATAAAATCATTTTCTTTAAAAGTAATTACGGGGCCTGAAAATAATTAGACAAATACTTGTCGGTCCTTGAGGAGTACGATGAATTACTGACACCGAGGGGCGAGCAATAAGACACCACATGTGAATCATCGAAATACGCAAATAGGGACCTTGCAGAACTAGAACCACCTTGAAATCCTGAAACCAGCGTCAGGCACTGACACTGGTTTAAACTAATATCAGATATGACGAGCTACACACATCTCTGCATGTAAAATTACTGCATGTATTTAATCCGTTTTATGTTGCTCCAAAGCTGGATTTTATGTCGGCATATATTGACATTGTAATCGATATTATACCAATGAAATACAAGGGTTATGGATAAGAATCTTGGAGGGCCAAGTTCTATTAATGGCGGAACACGATCTAATGATTATCCCACTTAACTGCAGCAAGACACAAACAATGTTTCATTATCAACTATAAAAGTTGAGAAGAAAGATCGAGAGGGGGTGGAAAGAGACCACAGAGAGCAAGAAAGGAACATGAGCATGTGAGTGAATGTGGGGGTTGACGAACAAATGTACAAAACAGCGGAGCACAAGCGAGCTCCAGACAAAATAACTAGATCGAAAAGCAAGTTGAGTTGTCCGTAGCTAGCTGAGAATAAGTTCCCTCAAAAAAAAAAGAATTGAACACATGCCTTTCGGAAAGTTGAAAGGTCTTGCTTTCAGAGATAATCCGATTCTTTCTAAGTGCCATTATGATCCCACTCTTCGTCTAACGTTGGAGACAAGATATATGCAATCAGAGATATGCTCCAAGAGCAAATTATACTACATACCTTTCCCTTCCGCCATACCCTGTTGTTTTCTTTTGCTCTTTTCTTTTCACTTTTTATGGTTTAAATGGTCTATTAGTTGCAAATCGTCTGATCATTTTTTAGGGAGAAAGATAGTTTCAATTCATGATTTGAATCATGATAAAGCTAAAGAGATTCCCATTTCTTTAATTAGCTCTAGCTTCAACATCATAATGAGTTTGATTATCATGCTTGAGTTTCAAAAAGATTCTTATTAGATCACATATTTTCAGACAAGTTGAGAGAAAGAATCTACCACCAAGCAGGTTATTTTCTTCAGGGAATCAACACTTGACAGATATAGCTCCTGACAAAATCTGGGCACCTACACCACCTAATTCATTTTCCATACTAACAACCCCAAAACACATAATAAATCAACACGTCATAATCACCAACAAAGCACCCGTATACGCCTCTGTCTACTAGTACTAGCAGAGCAGCCTCCGTTCCTTCAAAGGAGGCGACGTTTTTCCACTTCACTCACTCTCACAAGTACACGGCTACATGGCTACAAAAATAATGGATAATGAAACGAACACATTACTTTTTTTTTAATCTCTTTATAATATATTTTTTCTGGTTTGCGGCTCTGGCAGCTATAAACGCGCACCCACCGCCAGTTGTTAAAATAAAAACTTGCCCAAGGGATAATTAAAGAAAGAGAAAACGACATTGTCGTCCTCATGACTCGGCTTTTCCGATCCAAATCTTGCGGCCTCGTCGGACTCACTGAGGTGAGGCCCGTCACTCCTCCGAATCCGTTCTTCCAACGCAGCGTTGAAGAAGATGAGGACGACGAGTTCTGTGATGACGAACAGCAAGAGGAGGAGGATTACATTGACGCTTCTAGGAACCCAATGAATACTCCGTTTATCAGCCCGGCGTCCAGATTTAACGGTGCTGACGGCGGAGATCGAGGTGGACGTAACGGTAACGGCCATAACCAGTACGCAATTCTGGATGTGCTGGTGACGGCATTGAGGAAGTCGATAGTCACTTGCAGTGTGGAGAAGGATGATGTTTCTTCTATGGACATTAGCTGGCCTACGGGGGTCAGGCATGAATCTCACGTGACTTTCGATCGATTCAACGGTTTCCTTGGTTTGCCTACCGAGCTCGAGCCTCATGTTCCACGAAAAGTCCCAAGCGCAAGGTAATTAATGTTCACAGTTTTTAAATTGATGAATATTAATGATCTTGTGATTCGTTTGCGGAATTTACTTCATTACTCGATGTTACTATGAATTGTCATTTGATTGAGTCTTGATGTATATGTTTCTTAATTGACGTTCATCAGTGCAAAAGTGTTTGGAGTTTCTGCAAATTCAATGCAATGTTGGTATGATGAAAGAGGGAACAGTGTGCCCACCATACTTCTTATGATGCAAAAGCGATTATATGTAGAAGGAGGTCTCAAGGTGTAGTCGAACTCCTATTTCAAATTCATTCAACATTCAGTTTCAACGAAATTGGTTTGGAACAGAGTTTAATTGTGATTTTGTCATGTTTGCTTGCGTGTGTCAAGGCAGAGGGAATATTCCGGATAAATGCCGAGAATAGCCAAGAAGAGTATGTCAGAGACCAGCTTAACAAAGGTGTAGTGCCACGTGGGATCGATCTGCATTGCTTGGCAGGCTTGATTAAGGTAGGAGAGAGAGTGACATAATTCAATTCAAGCATATAATTCTTTATTTTGCTTTTGTGATGTTTCTCGTGATCTATAGGCATGGTTTAGAGAACTACCGTCAGGAGTACTTGATTCGCTAACACCAGAACAGGTGATGCACTGCAACACTGAAGATGACTGCACTCAACTTGTCAACTTACTTCCTCCCACGGAAGCTGCACTGCTTGATTGGGCTATCAACTTAATGGCTGATGTCGTCGAACATGAGCAGTACAATAAGATGAATGCGCGTAACATTGCTATGGTCTTTGCTCCCAACATGACCCAGGTTTTTAAAACTCTGTTATTATTGATATAGCTCGATTTCTCTAATCAGTGGCTACAGGAATAGTAGCCTAAAATGCTGAGAGAAACATTTTTGGTTGGCAAGACATCAAGTTCTAATAAATAATAGTTGATCAGTGAATTAATTGACCATTAACAGCTTTAGGTAATCAGTCTCATAGATAGTCGTTTATCTTCTTTTTGTAGGAGTAGGGACTACAAGTAAATGCTTACAGTATTGTGAATTCGTAGTCCTAAAAACCAACAAAGGAATTGTTAGAGATATCAATCTTACTTATTGTCGTTGACGCAGATGGCTGATCCATTGACCGCACTGATTCATGCTGTACAAGTAATGAACCTGCTCAAGACTTTAATCTTAAGGACTCTTCGGCAAAGAGGGGAATCAGTTGCACTGGTAAGATTGCGCTCGGCATCATCCAATTCCCCAGACAACGACAGTGAAACCTGCCAAGCACAGTTAATGGCAAAAGAATCTTCTGAAAATGTTCCAACATCTGGTACACCCCAGAGATCAGTAGCCCCTGGTAGGTTTTTGAGGTCTGCCACTATAAGCAGAGCAGAATCCAACGCCAAGGAAAAGTACTGGGGCTTTCCAAAGAAAGATGGAGAAGATGAATTTGAGTCCACTTCAGGTAGCAGCCCTGCTTCTTTGTCTAACATGGTAGCCTTAGAAAATAGATGTAAAGACAGATATGATAGTGGGGACTGGTTTAGTTTGAGAAAAGGAGTTAGGAGACTGTGCAGACACCCTGTATTTCAGTTGAATAAACCAACTAAGAAGACTCCAAGCCTTGGGATTGTAAGTAATAGAGAAGGAGATGGAGAAGCTTGGGCGTGAACTGCTGCTTCTGGTTTGTATATGTTTGTGTTGTTTAGGTCTTGGCGTGCTTTTGTAATCAGTGTAAAAGTGTAGATGTCAGTGTCTTCGTTAGTTCTTTAGTTAGAATGAAAGTGGAAGAAAAATTCTAATCTGTTTGGAGACCTTAACTCAAATCTCTAGTTAATTGACGATAATCTTGGGGGGTAACCCTCAACTTGTGTGATTTATTTCTTATACTTCTCTTTCTGTCTGAAGAACTTCTGATGGGAATTCCAGGAAAATTATTCAGATAGGAGCTCAGGAACAGGATTTTAAGGAACCGGCAGCATCGATTTCTCACATCATGTGCATAGAACCAAGCCTTGTGCTGACAACAAATGATTTTGGCTCCTTATGTTCTAGCATTGGGTGCAATTAACGAAAACCAAACAAAACCAGCAAGAAAATGTTGAAGCAGGATCATCCGAATTTCTTACCTCCCTCCGACGTGGTGATTCGAAAGCCGGAATAGGGCAAAATACAAGTACATTTTTGGCGCCTATTTTTCACAAGTGTAAATCTAAATCGACGAGTTTGAATTCTCAGCACAGTGGTTGTGCTCATGAAGCCATGCGGAGCCTGCAATTAAACAAGCCCAGTTGGCCCTTCTGGAAATTGAGGATTTTTCTCAAGCCCCAGTAGTTACAATGCAGATTCTCAAGCCCAAGGCAGACGTCATCGTTTTTAGTTTTGCAAAACATTACCTAGACGTAATCGTTTCTAATTATTATAGAATAGTTTTCATTTGATGCAATAGAGAAGTATTTTTTTGTCAATTTCCTTCGATTTAACCTAAAGGCAAATTTGTTCCGTAAAGAATATGATTAGAAGATTCTGTTTTCTTTTCTATTGTACTTTTTCTTTTTTCCTTTCTCAAAGATGTTATGTTAATCGGACAGAAGCAGAGGATAAGATCCTCTATCTAATATTACTCTATCTTATTCTGTCTCATGAAATCTCGGCTATTTATTTTGTGGGATTCATGTAAGATCTACATGAAACTCGCATAAATAATGGCTGAAATTTATTGGATACAATAAAATACTATAATATTAAACAGAAAATCTGGACTCAGAACCAGAAATTCTAAGCTTCTCCACCGTTTTTCATGTGCCCATATTTTTCAAACAACATCCAACCATATAATAATTAAGAAAGAGAAAAGTTAGATGGATAAGACATTATCGAAAGAGAGGGCACAAGAAAAAATGGTACAGGTAATTTAAAGCCCAAAACCAAAACCAGTACGTAGGGTTCCTGTCAAAAATATATTAAGAATTGAAACTGACGTCCTCCCTAAAGCTTATTTTATTACGAACATTTATATTTTCTTATGCACTTATTGAAGACTGTCACGTTTTAAATATTTAGTATATAAAAAGAAAAATAACAACTCGGCTCATTTCCACTGCCCATTTTTGGCATATATATTTGACAGATAAGCTGATAAGAACATTTATAAATTGGTTGTCCCAATTCACGCAAACGCCAAAGTCTTTCGAAAAGAAAGCTTCTGTATTTATTTAATGGCTTAGAACAGTATAATTTTTACAGTTTATTCCCTTCTCACTGGGGATATTATTGATTGATAATAACTGCACGAGGGGATGACGTAATGAATGACACTTGTTCGGTGTTGTCTGCTTTCCTTGAAAATAACAATCCTTCTTTATTATTATTATTTAAAAAATGTTGAAATATCAAATATTCTTTATAATACTAGACACGTAAGCTTCCACGTATGGTTAAAAATCTTGTACACATGTCATGCTTTAGTTATCGAATACACAATATGCATTGTTTGTATTTTATAATGCTGGTGGATATTTGCACGTGGGGAAATTCCTGTGGTAGAACCCGCAGATGATAACTTGGGTTGGTGTGAGTGGTTCAATACTCTCATCCTTTAATTAGAGATTTTGAGTTCGAATTTTGAGAATAAAGAAATTTGTTTGGTTAATACTTTACTTTTTATGAACCGATTCGATGCGAGCGGAAATTAGTTTGAGTATGAATGGTTTAAAGGTGTTGTTCTTATAATTAAGACCTTTCTAAGACACCTTGTGAATAAACCAAAAAAAAGAAGCAGCCGATGACCACACTTTCCCCGATTCTTTCTATCCCTTCATTGATTAACTTTTTGAATTATCTTTCCATGAATTTGTAATACATAACGATACTTTAGTTACATATCTCGAATTGAACATAAAAAAAACAATAAATAAAAAATATGAAAATACCTAATTTCAATCTCCTTTTTTATATTTGTTAATTGGGTCGGTGATCCTGATGATCCAAAGTCTATTACTGGATATTCCATTTTTGTTGATTCTAATCTTGTTTATTGGAACTCTCACAAACAACGCATGCGTCTCTCGTTCCACCAGACTTTCATTTCTTTTCTATAGTGTGACAACCTTAATGTTACCTATCTCACCTTTACTCTAATTTTCAATCTTACTCTAAACATTTGGAAATCAATTTTTACTATTGTCATGATAAAGTTCTCTCTAAAGCTCTAATTGTGCGCTATCTTTCTACTAATGACCAACTCGTTGATCTGTTTACTAAGCCCTTATTGAAGAATAAATTTATGCACTTTCGGGACAAATTGAGAGTTCAATTTGCTCCTTAACTTGAGGGAGGATGGTAAGGGTATCTCCGCTAATAAAGATGCCAATACCTTCGCCACTCTAAAGGTATGTTTGGATGTGAGTGTAGGGATGGAAGGGAAGGGAATGGAATGGAATGGCCCAAATGACTCATGTCATTATTTGAGAGTCTATTTTGAAAGATGATGGAATGGCAATTGATGGCTTTGGAAGCCATTCTTTGCCATCCAAAATCTAATATTTTGTAACCTCCCAAATTGGGAGATTAGGGATGGGATAGCATAGCTTGCATTCCAAACCCTAATTTAATGACAAAAATACCCTTCAAAATGTAATGAAATTACAACCTCAATCCAACAAATACCTACACGGTTACATGTTATTACGTCCATTGTGTTTCTCCTTCAACTAGCTTCTTCCATTAACGAA
>JANIJH010000004.1:7162395-7174313 GCA_024520975.1 Erythroxylum areolatum
ACCTATACCTTGAGGTTTATATATTCTAGTTTATTAGTGTTGTGTTGCTTTTACTGTGATTGAGTTGATTGGTATTGGCTGGTCGTTCTTGAAACCATGTTTGCAAAAGAGGGAAAAGGAGGTTTTGATGATTGTGATTCCTCTTTAGGTTTTAGCTAATATGGCCTTTGTTGAAAAGAATGAACACTTTGCTGTTAACGAGGAAGAAGAAGGATTTAGTAGCGGTTAAAAATTTAGAGTCAGAGTTTTATTTTTTATAAGGGATTTATTTGACTTAAATAAAAATTAGTTTGAATGTAAATAATTTAAAGGAGTTTTTTTATAATTGAGATTTTTTAAAAATATCTCGTGGATAATAAATTTTTTTAATAATTTTAATAATTAATTTTAAATAAGTGAATCTTACACTATCATGTGGCATTGACATGGCACTATAAAACTTATAATAATATTTAAAAATTAAAAAAATTTATTTTATTATCGCTGACATGATAAAACAAAAATAGTAATATATTTCCGTCACTTTTGACATGGTAGAATAAAGGCCGTGTTATATTTCTGTCATTTTTTTAATTAACATAAGATTTAATTTGAATATTCTTAAAATAATAAGGTTTACTTAAACGTTTTAAAATGTTAAGATTTAATTTGTCATCAAAAGCAATCGTACGGTTATTTTTGCCGTTTTTGCCTTAAAAAACCTTTTTTGTACAAGAATTCTTTTTACAAATGTACAAAACGAATCTCATTGATTACCTTAGTATAGGAATGCAGGTTCTGTTCTTTTTTATTATTCTTTAACTTATTTAGATCGAAAAGCTGAAGAGGATGATTGCAACAAACAAAAAGAGCCGAAGAGAGGGAGAATTCGGAGGAAAGCTATTGATAGTTTGGTCACAATGAGCAGCACTGACCTAACAAGTTATGGCAGCTAATGTATATATAAAGTAAATATGAAAAAAAAATATTAACCCTTAATTTAGGTTGCTTCTCTCCCGTATCATTTTTATTTTTTGTTTGACTTTTTCTTTTTTCTTATCTCGTCATGCGATTTACTCTTCCTCTGAAATCTGAAGGGGGTGTTGCAATGGAGGAGCGGAATGCTCCAAACCCCAGACGCTTTCCTCTTCTCAACGCTGACTATATATGTAGCTGCAACGACTGCTGTGTGCCAAGCAATTTGGCTTCGAAGATTGCTGGGAGACTTGGGACAAAAGCAAACAGAGGCAACTCATATTATGTGTGATAGTTCATCTGCAGTTGCTACAGCCAAAAATCCAGTTATGCATGAAAGAACCACGCATATGAAAATCAAATATCATTTTACAAGGGATCTTGTGGCAACAGAGGAAGTGAAGCTAGAATTCTTCAATTCAAAGTATCAACTTGCTGATTTGCTTAAGAAGGCATTACCAGCCGGAAGATTTGAAGATCTTCGATCGTAATTGCACATCACCAATTTTGAATTAAGGGAGAGTGTTGAAGGCTGTGACTAATTCAAGGTTGTTCTGTTAACTGAATCCATCATGATTCGGAAACTATAGAGTTTGTTTTTAATTTTTAAACGTTACTTTCATATTTTTTTTATAGTCTGTAACTGGTTGAATGTTAATTAATGAAATGAAATAGAACAGAACGAAACAATTTATAATGGAATAGAATGTAATATAGTGTTGAAAATTGTTTAAGAAGGATAGAAAAGTTCATAATGTAATATAGTTAAATGTTGTTTGGAAGATGGATAGAATATAATATAATGCATAATAAATGATTATTATACCCTTGATATTAAAATAGTTGTTATTGGAGGTTTAACGTTATGATTTTAAAAAAGAAATTATGTCCAATTAAAAAGTCACGATTCAAGTCACAATCGTGATAAATAATTTTTTAATATATTTTATTTTAAAATGATAAAAATTTTAATAAAAGTTTCATTATTTTATTATTAATGATATACAATTTATTATTAATTATATGATAATATTATTATTAATTATTTAATATATTTTATTTTATTTATTTTATTATATGTGATTTATATTTTAAAATAATTTATTTATATAGAAATATATACAAACAATTAAAGAATAATTTTTATATATTTTCTATTTTTATTAATAAAAATTTTGTTAAATTTTTTTATCTTATTATTAATTATATACAAATTTATTATTAATAATATAAAAATATTATTATTAGGGTGAGGAGAAAAAATATATAATTATTATTAATTATATACAATTTTTGTGAATCGTAATAAATAAATATGCAAAAAAGAGGATTAAGATTAGAAGAAATAATTGATATTAAAAAAATTATTAAGAATATATTAAGTAGTATATATTTATTAATTATTAGATCATTTCTATTACGAAACCATTATATCCCCGAATATTACCAACCCCTGAACCGCATTAGATAATACTGTTAGACTTCATCGTCTCACTTGTAAGCCTATTTAAATGGCATTGTCTCACTAACAAAAATACAACACAGCAATTGTTCTAATCTTCATGCTCTGATATTTCCAACACATCGAGACCCTGGTATGCATACCGACGTACAACATATGAAATCCCCCTTTGGCTCAGATCTCATGGGTCTGATGCCCAAAAACACTAACCAAACTTCAGCTCCAATTCAATTCCTAGAAGGGAACATTTCTTTTGCTGACATCGGAATAATTGCTGGGATACAAGAAGCGGACGCAACCAACAAAGAGATGGCAGCCCCAGAAAAAGAATCTAAGAAAGATATTGGCACTAGAGCATGCCAATCATACGTGGACTCTGAAAATTCAGATTGGGATTGTCTGTTGCTTCCAGTGAACTTGGATAAACGAACCCCTAAGAAACGGGGAAGGAAACCCGGGCTTGGTCAAGACACGCCACCGAATCACGTGGAAGCGGAGAGACAGCGACGAGAGAAACTGAACCACCGGTTCTATGCTCTCCGAGCCGTGGTTCCAAACGTGTCACGAATGGACAAAGCATCACTGCTCTCTGATGCTCTCACCTATATAAACGAATTAAAGGGCAAGATCGATGAACTAGAGTCACAGCTGCAAAGAGAGTCCAAGAAGGTAAAGCTGGATATTTCTGGTAATATGGATAATCAAAGCACCACCACTTCGGTGGATCAATCTTGCAGGCCTAATAATAATTTTGGTTGTGATGGGGCTGCACTTGAGGTGCAGATTAAGATTATTGGTAACGATGCTATGATAAGGGTTCAATCTGAGAATGTGAACTACCCAGCTGCGAGGTTGTTGAGTGCATTACGTGACCTGGAATTACAGGTGCATCATGCCAGCATGTCAAGTGTTAACGAGTTTATGCTTCAAGATGTGGTGGTTAGGGCTCCTGAGAGATTGAGAACTGAAAAGGGACTCAAAGCTGCCATTCTTAGAAGATTAGATCAGTAAGATAATTACTCAGAATTCCATAGTCAATAAGAACAGAACATCTTTGATGATTTGCTTAGTCTTTTCGGGCTTCACTTTCACTATTATCTATGCAATGTAATGTAACAAAAAGGATGGTTTAAAACGACGGGCTTTTCTTTAATCTAAAGTCTCGTATGAGTTGCAGATGATGTTATTGTTATTTCCCAGTTATATGATACATAATCACACACGTTTTGTATTGTGTGGTTAAGACTTTTGTGCGTAAAAGATATGGTATCCAATGAAAGGCATGCAATTTCCATATATGAAAGTGAAAGGACCGTAATTCTATCTGATTAGACCGGCCCTAAGTCCAAACCCCACCAAAGTTACAAGTTGTCATTTGCTCAAGATTCTTTAGCCACTGATACTCTGTCCTGGATTCCACGGTTTTATCATACCCTTAATCAAGTGATCCTTCTTTCTTACAAATCAGTGGTTTAGATGACTGGGTAGGTACTTAAAACATACATCCCCAATCTTTAAAGCATGTTTAAAAATAATTCATACAACTAAAATAGATTTTTGTTAAAAATAACAGCAAAACAAGTACTGATATTGAACTTTTGACTTACTAAGAACCATCTACTATTAATTTTGATTAGTTGTGTCGACGCAGTGATGATGATTTGGTGATTGTCCGTAGCATCGTTCTGACCTATAGCCGTTAACTAGATTACTGTAGTGCATAGATTTTCTTATTCGAGTGTTAATTAATTGTTCTAAAACTTATCAGAGTAGACTGTACTACTCTAAGGGGCATTGATAATAGCAAGTGATACCTTCGTAGTCTCACTAAACATGCCATGTAATCAAATAACCCCAGTTACAATATCAAATTATTAAAGGAAGTGCATGATATTTTAATCCACAAAATATATGAATAAACTATAAGATTCTTAACTTCATGTTTAAATATTTGTAATAACATTTATTAACATAATAATTTTATTTATATAAATATACTTTAAAAATAAATAAACCATTTACCATTATAATACATTAATTTTGATGTTGATATTAAATTTTGATAAGAATATCTCCGGTGATAAGGATCCGGCTATCTTTACACTTCTATATTAATGTGTTGATGCAGACAACTAGTACGAACCAGTACTTTGGTACAGGCTCACTCTTGGTGACACCTTGCCAACCTGCCAAAATTGTTGAGTTTAGCTTCCATTTATAACCATAAGTTTGTGATCAACTTGAAGGACGAGCCAGGCTATTCTTTTCCGGTGAAAATAAATTACGGGAAAAGAACATAAAATAAAACTTAACCTTCCGTCGTATAACTTACAGGCGGAGCTGAGGAGTTTCCAAGAGACTGATAGCAAGGTTAGAGAGTTCAGGAGTACTTAAAAAGTTGTTGAAAATACAACTTCCAAACAGAATAATTTCTTGCGCGTGCAATTTTCTTAAGAAATTAACGATCACTTAAGTCAAAGTTTACGGCAATAATCAAAGCTCTGGCTTTTCATACGATGATGATAAGTTAGCCGACCATGGCGTATGAACTCGATACTCGTTTCAATTGAATACTGCAGCTAAGGACTTTTGAGTAATGTAAGAATATTAGAGAGCATCATTTATCATTAGTTTTCAGTAAAATCAATTTGAAAAAAAAAATGCTTACTATTATTTATTTAATAAGGGCTTTGAAGCCTTGATTTTTGCAATTAACAATGTATTAAAACCTGAAATTATGTATAGTGAACTGGGTTAAAGTTATTGTAATTGGTATTCGAAATTACGATGTGGAAAGAATAATGCAATAGATTCAAATCGAATCGTAGTTGACTCTTGTTGGTATTTAGGTTTCTTCTGTATCCATTTGTGAAGATGAGAATAGCACGTGAAACACATATCCTAGGAAAAGTTGGCGGAGGTTATCAAAAAATTCAAAACACTCATTGGCATGATGAGGTGGCTTGTGACTCTTTTCCTCTAGAACCGTAGGACGCAGGCGAAAAACGATGCAAACCAATATTTGTACAAACTTTCCTTGACTGTGTATGGACAAGCAATTTTTGGATTAAAATCTTGCCCGTGGATATTCATGACCAATTCTTTTACCGATTCTGGAAAGATTAGCTATACGACAACGCTATTACTAGTCAAATTAATTATGGATATCCATGACCAATTCTTTTACTGCTTTTGGAAAGATTAGCTATACGACAACGCTATTACTAGTCAAATTAATTATGGAAGATCTTTAAAGTTCGTGCTAACCTGTTGGATTACCTGGTGCACTAAGAATCTTGAGGACATACAAGTTATCCTTCTGATTTATGCTCAAATCACTTGGCTTGAAGATCATTCATTTAATTGATTACAAGCTTTTGGTCGAAATACCAATATCTCCTTTTCACGAAATCAAAGATGAGATTGACAATGCTCCATTCAACATATTTTGCGGGAAGGTAACTCATGTACCGAATACTTAGTAAAAGTGGGATCTTTATGTAATTAAGACTGGAATCTTTGGCATGAACCTGCTCCCGATTTTAGAAGCATTTTGTTTAGTGATATGAGTGGTGTTTTGTGTCGGAGCTAGTTTGCGTGTTCTAACTCGCTCAATAAACCAAAAGAAAAAAATTTGAACACAGTCAGAGACATACTAAAAGGTTCGAATTAGGCGCATACTAGTTATGGGTCTAACCTAACCGTATTTGAAGTATACCCTTGGAGTTTTAAGGTTCTGGAGCCGTGCCACACACTATAAACATTTAAAACAATACGAGAGTAAGGAAGATTTGAGTGTTAAAAGTCAGGCCGAAATGTTTTATTGAGTTTGGTGGCCCCCACATTAAAATCACGTGCTTAATTTGCTACATAATAACTACTATCATTCGTGGGCTTCTTGTCCTTACGCGGATGATGGACATGCGTAATGACTTTGTTTCGGTTAGGTTCATCGACACTCACACTGCCCACGCCCTGTTGTGGGTATTCTATTCCTCAATCATCTGGGCCTTGAAACGAAGCAGTCACATAACTGTGTTTGCAGATTGGGCTTTAGATAGCTTTTCTTGAGCCCAAAATATCTACATTGAGCCCTTTCTGGCTGTATGAATCAAAACAAAACAACTATAAATTATTTGCTAACAGGTTGATTAGTCATTAAGGATTGGTGACAAAGACAGACAAATGGAAACAAGCATATAAAACAAACCTACTCCAATTAGTTTTCAAGTAATTCCCCAGAATTCTTCCCTGCCGCAATCAAACAATTAAGAGAAGCCCCGAGATCAAACCAGTACACATCAAGGAAATAATAAAACTATTTATATTAATTTGGTTATTCTTTAAAAACCATACATATCCAAATTAATCACTTAAGGACATTATACATGTAAAGAGGAGGAGTCAATCACCCAATGTTCACCATCCGTTTGGATTTTGAGGGCATTCATTTTAGCAAACAAATTTACTGCCCTCCTCACGCCTCTATTATCCGCCGCGGTAAAATAATCATGCCCAAAAATTACCCCGCCGGGTCTCAAGATCCGATAAGCCCGGTTTATATCCGCCCATGCCGAGTTAAAATCGTGACCCGCATCTATCTCAATCAAGTCGCCCACCACCCCCCACTCACAAAGCTTCTCAAGAGCCGACCCGCTCGAGAAAGGTACGGGTAAAATGGTACCCGTTGCGTTCGATGAGATTACATTTTGCATGAACTGATACAACAACAAAGCGTCCCCGTTTACCATGTTTATGTACTTGAACCGGTCACGAAATCCGGGCCATCCGCGGAAGTCGTCGATGCAGATTATCAGCGAGTCGAGGTCCAGTTGGCGGGTCAACTCCGCCATGTGTAGAGCCGACGCGCCCAAGAAAGTTCCCACCTCGACTATCACTTTGGGCTTGACTTGCTTGATGAGTTTTTCGAACACAGCACCGTAAGAGCCCCAGCCCTTGACCTTTTTCACGCGAAGCAAGGTGGCAACATGCACCGGCGGGAAGTTTTTGAACGGTGAAGTGCCGTTGTAAATTCTATCAAGAATCGTTTGCCGGACAAGTTGGGAAGGGACTTGGTTGGAACAGTGAGTCGTGACTAGGAAGTGACGGAGTTGGGTTGGCATGCTGCGATAGATTTCGGTTGCGGTAACGATGGGTGGTGGAGGTGGCTGCAAAATGGATCGGGTAGGTGCTGACAAGTAGCCCAAAACGTACGCTGAAATCAAGAGAATAGTGCACACAAACTTAGACTTGAAGAGTTTGAAAATAAATCTCGAGTTCTTGTGGCCATATTGGCGTTGATGAGGCAGGGAATTATGATGTTCGTCTGTCATGTTTCTTTTGACCGAGAATATAGAAGTTAGGCGTACTTCAAGTTCGGAGATAATATGAATAATAATATCTTGGTCTCGTCTTTTCGGTTGACAGTTAAAAGAAGTGTACGTAGTATCAGGAACAAGTACGGAGGTGATGAGATTGTGGCAGGGCCGGGCTGGTGGGTTTGTTTGATGAAGATACAAAGATAATGAAGCGAAAAGAAGACCAGTGTGTGGTTGAGTTGGTCGTTGTGTGACTAACAGAGAGATGATGCATTTACAATGAAAAGGAATTATAGCATCCTGGAAAGTTCCGGGGTAGAATGCAGCTAAAGTCCTGAGTCCATTTATCATAACCAGAAATTGGAGAACGATGTCATTTTCTTTAAAATTATAATTAAATGGCTATGGGTAGTAAGTAAATCAACATCTGATAACCGAATATGACACCAACCTGCGAATAATAAATTGTAACGTGTAGGCCTGCTTATGCTTATGATTGGTGTGGGATGAAACTTCAAAGTATATATATATTTTTTTTACTGGTAGAATTTTATTATTTTTTGAATACTTTGAACTGAAAAACTTAAAGATTAGCCTTCCCACTCGTAACAATTTCGGTGTCATGAAAGAAAAAACACCTAGTTAGTTTCTCTAACACCGACTCCTTATAAGATAGCTCAAGCTGATCCGATATAGACTCTCACAATTTCTTGTAGATCTACCCATTATAGACCAAGTTTGATTCAGATTTCACGAGGAAGGGAGGATTCAAGGTCACCTTTTCTCTTCGCTTGCCTTTGAAAAAGTAGTCTTATTCTGAATTCCTTATCCATCGTTTACTTAATTTTTTCTAGTTTTATTTGTTTTAGTTTTTCAAACGTCTATTAGTGTTGTTTCACACGTTACATACGTCAGTATAGCTAAACCTTTCGTCCCCATTGACTAATGTAATGTTAACTATAAATTAGCAAGTCGCAGGGTAGCATGATTAGGCAGGACAGGCTGATTGCTTTGGTATCAAATATCAATATTCAATTGCGTCTGTATTGCGGTGAATTTGCAAACGGCACAGTATCCTTGGCTTCCTGTCATTCCTAGTTCCGAAGTTATGTTTGATAGGATTGCCAGTTTTAAACTCTTCCATCTCAAGTATTTTTACATCTATGGAAAGGTGATGTAAATGAACATGAAACTTCTGAAAAAACCAATGATCGAGTTGAAACCAAAATTCTAGTGATAGGCATACATTTTTAAAGTTTTACAAACAGACATGCACTCCTGGAGCATCACCTTCGACCTATTTCCTTCCCCAGACTGGAACACTAACAACTTGCCTATCTAATTTGTTGAAACTAATACAAACAAAATCGACCCACTCTTTGTTCAGTCTGTCAAATATAGCGGTTCCTAGTATCAACAGAAAAGGTATACACCTAAAATGACTCGAGAATCTGTCACTTTGCATCTTCAGAGCCCTCACCACCCTGCCCATCAGTGCCAGTTGCCCCAGCATCAGAAAGATCTTGCTTGCTCCCCCCTCTGGCTTCGTGTGATCCTGCTGCTATAGAGGGGCCACTGCTTCCTAGAGTTGCCTCGGTATGCATGGGGTGCATGCCATTGTTGGGCCCTATAGGTCTCATTCCCATTTGCCCTTGCATAGCTGCTTGATGTAGCTGTTGAGTGTCCTGCATTTGATGTGGATGATTGAACTGTATTGGCATCTTAGAGGGGAAAAGCCCTGATTGCTGAGCCATTGCTGCCGCCGCCACCGCCGCCGCCTGAGGATGTTGTGCATAATATGCTCCTTGTTGCATCGCAGCATGGGGGGCCATCTGAAAGAATCAATACAGCTAAGGCACATACAGAATAAATGAATAATAAAATAGTCACAAACATTACCCACCTGCGGAGGCATTGTTGGTGCCTGAGGTTGAGCATCAGCGATTGCAGCCAGATACATCAGATTCCTCTGCAGCTGTGCTTGAAACCTAAATCATCCAAATGTATATGTGCAGCATATAAATAACACAAGAAATTTATTTAAGAAAACAATTCGAGTGCTTGTACTACCTTAATAATAAGCTTAACTGCAGCCAACGCAAAATTAAATTTGTCTGCAAGATTTATAGGTAAATCATCTTTTCTCTGGCCACTACCACTCAAATATACATCCTGAACTTGATGTCAAAGCTCTTATTTGATTGGCACATACCATCACCACAAATTAAGTTCATTGCATGATCAGTTAGTTGCCTAAATTATAGGTCACAAAAATATCACACAATTCAAGTTGCATTTTAACCTAAAACATCCACAGACAATCCAAACTTGGCATTGAAAATGTGAGCATAAAATTGTAACAAGGCAATGCTCCAACAGGATTCAGCTTAATGCTAATTTAGAAATTCCAAATGCATTAGTTATTATAATAAAATTAAAAGGAGACAAAAACGATAATGGATTGTTCTAGAACCCAAACTACTTATTCCTTAATTCTTGACAAGTATTATAAGACAGAAATGAAGTGTCTCCATTTTGCATGTGAGTTCGTTAATTGTTTATATTCATCTGTCACAAATTTGATTGAGGGAAAAGAGTAGAAGAGCAACACCAAAAGATAATAAGTTGGACTGATCAGTATATAAAAACATCCAATGGACAGTAATTAAGACAGATTCAAATATCTCAATGTAGAAGCACATGCTTGCGCAATAAAGACAACACAAGGATAATGAGTTACTCACTGTGCACATTCAGCTAGTTTTCCAAGGTTTTGATTGTCCAATATTGCCAAAATTAGCCTTTTGTTTTCATCAAGGTACTGGAAGTATTAAGAGACATGAGGCAGACATAAGTATTCTTGGGGCAGTAAAACTTAAAAATTTATCCATGTAGGTCAGCTTACAATGTATTATCCATTCTAAAGTTCTAACACAATCTAATGCCAATTAAAATAGAGAATACATTAAACTGATGCCAGGAAGCCATGATAATTCATATTTGTAATTCTACATTAAATGTGGAAAACCTGTAAGAGGCAAATTTCCCACCTTCAAGTATCAGCCTGGCAAAAGCAAAAGCAATACTTCTATTCAAGGCACAAATGCATCATGAAAGATAAAAAATGAGTGAATTACTTGCACATGTACCTAGATCACATATAACCAGAATAGCTACACCAAGCGGCAAACCTGAGCTTTTTTACAGGAGATGGGGTGCATGGAAACATAATAGACAGACAATCACATCAAAAGAAAGCAAAGAAAACAATGTAGGGCCTCAATGAAACCTCATAACATGTCAGTGAGGCAGCAGTAAGAAAGCATCCTTCAAAAGTAATTTCACAAGCTTAAACTATGTGGCAATAATTTCCACGATGTCAGTGGCCAAGGCCACATGCCATGATAAAATCTCCATTACTTTACATCATACATGAATTCATTGAATGTAATCATGCCAACTACGAATCACATGAGAAGCATCTAACCAATAAAATTTTATGATTCCAACAGATAGATGCAAAGAACTTAAATGCCTATCATTAAGACTGCAGTACGTAAATCGACAGACACGTGCAAACACAAATAATTGTAATAAAAACAAAAACCGTGAAGTACATTGAAGAGAAAACACAGGCATCGATCACCATATATAGCACTTGGAAGAAGATTGAAGAGAAATATGATCAAATAACTAAAAAGAACTGCCTTGGCCATAAAGTTCCAGATTGCACACATCACCTAGTAAAATGTAGACTTGCCAAACTTTCATCATCTGAGATGTGCATACTCTTTAACTTCTCTTTTTGATGGAAACCAACAAATCTAAAGCTAAATAGAATCCTTAAAAGGAACTGCTATCTATCCCATTGATCTGAAACTTGATAACCAAGCTGTTCCGCTAAGTCCATCAATAAAAGATGTTTCTATCATCTTAGTAACACTTGACCTTGTATCCCCATAGGTTAAATATTCTGACGATGTCCATCCCTCTTGTACTGAATAATTACAACTTACAAACATAATCCATTTACTATGTACATTATTTCTTCTAGGCCCTTATGGGTTACTCCATTAATTCCAATCAATAGCTTATAAAAGTTGGAAACGGAAGACATTAATTCCAACAAACTACACCAAAAGCAAGCCAAATTTGAAACAAGATAAGCAAATATACAAATACAC
>JANIJH010000004.1:7197708-7211119 GCA_024520975.1 Erythroxylum areolatum
CACAGTCTTTGGGGTCGCTTGCTGGTTCCTCTGGAAATGGAGGAACAACAGCATCTTCAAATCGAATTTTGTTTGGCCAGCGGAGGGGCACAGAGTTATCATGGACTACGTGGGATGGATTGCCCGAGCTCGAATGATGGAGACGTGTGTTTCCCCAGCATAGGGATTACCGGTGGGTACCTGCGTGGGGTGGACGAAGCCTAAGACGGAATGGGTGAAAGTTAATACTGATGGCGCTTTGAACCCCAATTCCAACAGGACTTCTGCAAGGGGTCTGATCAGGGACTGCCATGCGGAGTGGCGAGGGGGTTTCCAGCACAACTTAGCTAAGGGTTCCCTGTTAACTGCAGAGTTATGGGGGGTCCTCTCAGGTCTCACTCTGGCCTGGGACCTGGGATTTCGCTGAGTTGTTCTCGAAGTCGACTCCCTTAAGATCATTAATCTTCTCTCAGCTCCTCTCGAAATACTGACTGAGGTTTCTGTTTTGGTGACAAGTATCCATCGGCTGTTGCAGCGGGAGTGGACGGTCCAGATGCAGCACGTGTTCAGGGAAGGTAATCAGTGCGCGGACAGCCTCGCTCGTCTCGCTGGGGTGTGCAGCCTGGGACTTTATTTACTTCACGAGCCCCCTTTCGATATTCAGGAGATCCTTCGACTTGATGCGCTAGGTGCTATGTACTCACAAGCGTTACATTAGTGTTGTAGTTTTTTTTCTTGTGTAATCAAAAAAAAAAAGAGAAAATCAAACACCAATTGCTGCGTTGGGACATGCTATGCAAACCCAAAAAGGAACTAGACAAAGAGACGAAAACCATTATAATGCTCTTAGTTGGGCTTACCTGATCTTTCTCGATGGGCTCAAATATAGTGATATAATTCATTCAACAATGTTATGATTAATCCTTTGAAATAGGTTGTTTAATCCAAAAATTGTGAAAATTTTATTTTATAAATATTTTTGTATAATTCAATTTGAGTTCAATTAACTCATTTTTAAAAAATAAAAAATTTTAAACTATATAATATCATTTAAAAAAATAGTTGCATCATTTTCTTCAAGCAACGGTGACTTGACTGAAACAAGTCGGGCCAGTGGATACGACAATAGCTCACGTTAAAACTCTCTCCATACGACAACTTGTGGACAGTCGCCTCAGCCGCCTCTGCCTCTCCACCTCATGCTGATACTTAAGCACGTGGCCTTCTCGTGGACATGGTCCATCTCTATAATTGAAAGGCCAAATCCGCCAAAGCACCTTCAACCACAGGAGTACTTTGTCATTATTGTTTATTAATTGATGCCTTTGGACGTTCTCAATCATTATAACAAATCGTTCTGTTCACTCTTCAATTATTTCAGGAGGTGCTTTTTTGTCAGGTCAGACATGGAAATTTGTAGTATCTCATATTCTCATTCATCTAATTTCTATAAATCCTGTTTATGAAATTTTATGAATAATCCTTATTCCAAACATATTCAAAAGAGTCGTCCTAATCTTAAATCCTACGCGGAGCGCACGCGGAGTTAATGGATTGAGTTAAATCAGATAATAGAAATGGGACCCACCGACTCATCTGATGACACTTCCCAGTTCGCACACTTGATATTCTACTTCCGCCCTTCCAACGTCTCTCTTCTACATCACACGCACGTTACTTACTTGCAATTACCCATTGCAGCAGTTCAGTGTTGGTGTAGTTTTACAGGCGAACGGAGAAGCGTGAAGATGCCAGCGGCGAGGACGCGCGTGGGAAATTATGAGCTCGGAAAGACCATAGGCGAGGGAAGCTTCGCCAAGGTCAGGTTCGCTCGGAACGTCGAAACCGATGGTAATTTCGCCATCAAAATCCTTGACCGAGAACAAGTTCTCCGCCACAAGATGGTCGAGCAGGTTCCTTTTGCTAATACGTTACGAATGTGAAGTTCAACTTATTTTGTCCTTCAATTTGTTTATCAAGTGTCTTCATCTTATTCTCAGTTGAAAAGAGAAATATCTACAATGAAGCTTATCAAGCATCCAAATGTCATCAAAATCTACGAGGTATTACAAAGTTTTGTTATAAATTGATTTGTGTTGAAATTAAATACTTGTTCATAAATTCACCAATTCTTTTCTTAAAAGTTTAGGTTATGGCAAGCAAATCCAAAATTTATATTGTTCTCGAGTTTGTTGGTGGAGGGGAGCTCTTCGACAAGATTGTAAGAAACAATGTGGAATAATTGATTAGAATTATATATGTTTTAATTCAATTCATACTAATACTATCTGTTATCTTAGGCCAAATATGGTAGGCTCAAAGAAGACGATGCTAGGATATACTTTCACCAGCTGATTAATGCTGTGGATTACTGTCATAGCAGAGGAGTGTTCCATAGAGATTTGAAGGTTGGAGAAAGAAAGTTTGCCTTTTTATTGATTGAGAAATGTTTACTTCTTGTATCTTAACTTCGATTAACGGTAATGATGATTCAATTTTGTTGTAGCCCGAAAATCTTCTTCTTGATTCTTATGGTGTTCTTAAAGTTTCAGATTTTGGGTTGAGTGCATTATCCCAACAATTGCGGGTGAGTTTTTTTAATGCTTTAGATTATAGTTTATTTTAAAAAGATGTAGTAATGTGGACAGTCCTTAATGGCTGTTCTGAGCTTTAAGCCTTTAACAGCTGTGTACAACATAGAATAATGTCCTTTTCTTTCAGTCAAAATATCTTTGTTTTAGAATAATGGAAAATATATTAGCTAGGTTATGATCATGACATCTACATTTTTTGCATTACTCACAATAAGGCCATACCTTAGTGGTTATCTTTTTCAATTCAGGAGGATGGACTTCTTCACACCGCCTGCGGAACTCCAAATTATGTTGCTCCTGAGGTAGATACTACTGCTTCTTATCTATTCTGTTTCTTTTGAATTTAGAATGTAACATGGTAGAACTACTATGTTTGGTGCACGGTGTTTTTCTTATACAGGTACTTAGAGACAAAGGTTATGATGGTACAACATCTGATATATGGTCTTGTGGAGTCATTCTTTTTGTACTTATGGCAGGCTATTTACCTTTTGAAGAGCTTAATCTTATGGATTTGTACAAAAAAGTGAGTGCTTGCTAAGAGATTTTTCTATTCAGATTATGCGTTCTGGTAGCTCAACAATTTTTGTCAAAAAATCACTTCAGATTTGCAGGGCTGAATTTAGATACCCATCATGGTTTTCATCAGGTGCAAAGAACCTGATAAAGCGCATTCTTGATCCAAACCCTCTCACAGTAAGCTTCAGAGACCTATCTGTTGGAACTGCATTTGCATGTGCCTTCTTTTTTACTGGTCCTGTTGATCCGTGTTGTTCAGGATTATGTGTGGATGAAAGCCATAAATATCTCATGAGATGCATTCTTCTTTAGTACATGCTTTGTACTGATTATTGAGATACTTTTACTGCAGCGTATAACCATTCCTGAGATATTAGAAGATGAGTGGTTCAAGAAAGGATATAGGCCTCCACAGTTCGAGCAGGAAGAGGATGTAAATTTAAACGATGTTGATGCTGTGTTCAACAACTCAAATGTAAGAATTTCTTTTCATAATTTGTACTTCTTTCACCCAAGGTCAGCTTGACTACTAATAAGTTGTGGGAATTTAGATTTCAAGCAGAAATAGATATTGTGCTCTGAATGAAGATATGCATATGAGGTCTAGTTCCCAATTATTGTGAAGCTTCTCCTTCAATTGTTATTCTATAGTAACTATTTGGTAACTCCCGAGTCTTCAATTCCGGCTTCTAGAATTTACTGGGTTTAACTTAAGCCTACCTCCTTATGCAGTTGATTAATGCAACTTGAAGTTAGAATATCTTATCAAAAACTTTTTCCAACTGAAATTATTTATATTGCAGGAACATCTTGTAACAGAAAGGAAGGAGAAACCTGTATCAATGAATGCCTTTGAGCTGATCTCTAAAACACAAGGCTTCAGTCTTGAAAATTTGTTTGGCAAAGAGGTTTGTGTGATTTCTTTTTCATGGTGCTGTAGTTATCATATTTGCAATGACCTATTTAAGCTGGTATACAACCCTGCAAAATGGTATTGAATTTTGGGCGCATGCCATATAAAATTTATCTGTTAATTGACTTAATGGTTTGCACCTGCAACTCATGATTTGTTGATTTCTTCAGATAATCTGGTTATTATTTGATTATTAACTTCAAGTTCACTCTTTTCTTCACCAAGCTTTGATCTCTATACTAACTGGGCATCTTTCTACACTCTTAGGGTCTTGTGAAGCGAGAAAAACGTTTTGCTTCTCGTAGCCCTGCAAACGACATTATGTCTAAAATTGAGGAAGCTGCAAAGCCTTTGGGTTTCAATGTTGACAAAAGAAACTACAAGGTAATAAGCTTTACTTTTTTTTCTATCCGATGGTTCGTCAGTTCATCCATTTCACCTTTGTGACTGTTTTTTTAATACTTTTTATCAACAATATCTCTATCTTCTTTTTTTTTGGTGGACAACAAATTCTCTAATTGTTACTGTCAGTAGTGCCTAAAATCCCCATTCAAACATTGCAGATGCAGTTGAAGGGTGATAAAACTGGAAGAAAAGGCCAGCTTGCTATGGCTACTGAGGTGATAATCTTAACTACGATGAGTATAAGCTCTTTGAAAAATTATTACCAAGGAAGAAGCTATGCTTTGGCCGATTGCATTTCGCAAAGATTTGGTTGTGCATTAAATTTGATCTTTATATGCAACTGGGTCATTTACTGTTGAACGGTTCTAGAACATGCATTTAGAAAAATCGGGTTACTCTGCTACTGAATTTCAAAAGCTGACAATATACGACCTTTAGGTGTTCGAAGTGGCTCCGTCTCTGCACATGGTGGAGCTCCGGAAAGTTAGTGGTGATACGTTGGAGTTTCACAAGGCATGTCCAATAATTCTCATTCTGACCCCGTTTTCTTAATTTTGCTTTTCATTCATGGGTTGGCCATTTTCAGCGTATGATTCACTTTCGACTCATCTGCTTATGCCCATTATTTATTTGGCAGTTCTACAAAACTTTCTCATCGGGGATGAATGATATAGTCTGGAAATCTGAAGCAACTTTTGAAGGTTTTAGGTGATTTCACTTTGCCCTTTCTTGCATCCATTCGCTATCCTTTGTGGATAACTGGGGACCCTTTAACTGAATCAAAATTCTTTTGCAGGTCATAGCAAGAATTGACTCATTCCTACAGGACTCCATGGCTATAGAACAAAAATAAGCTGATAATCCTACAAATGTTTATAAACTATAAAGAGAGTTGTGGCTGCAAGTGGAGCGGGGATGTCATAGAAAGATGTGAATCAAAAGCCCTTAAAGAATGGGCTTGTTCTTCCCGCAATGCTTTCTCTAATTCATTGAACCAAACCCATTAAAGTTTTGACGTAGACGATGATTTATGTACTAAGGGGAAAGTTTTTTCTGTTTGAAGATTGAGACCCTTGGCTTAGACTTTGTGATTCGTGTAGAGTATATTTATGTTCCGAAATGGCTTCACCCCCATTCAACAAAGCAATATATGCAAGTGGGTCTCACTTTATAAAGTTTTTTTTTTTTAAATTCATCAGACATTTAATTGATAAAGACTTAATTTTGTTAGATTTTTCGTTGAAGGTGGGTTTAATTTGAACATTTTGGAAGCATGTTAAACTTAATGCTATTTTGACCAATTCTAGAACGGGTAGGCAGGAGGACAGACACATCCTAGTAGTGGTTGAACGCGTTGGGATGAGGACGGACACGCTTTACATGCTTTCTAATAAGGCTGCAGTGCAGAGGACACAATGCCTGTCACATTGACATTCACCTGAAAGTAAAGGGGCATCAATGCTGATATATGTATGTATATAGGTTAATATGGTTAGAACTGTAACAGAAAGTAGGGCCAACATTTGCTCAACTTGATCATTTATTTAGTTGGTTTCTGGTTAGTAGCTCCTGTAACAACGATCCACTCACCAAATTATCTTATTTTGGATGGTATAGGTGCACCTAAAACAAACCCCGTCTGTTCTCAAACTCTACAAACTTTACTATCGATAAATAAATGACCAAAGGGACGGTTGCCTATCTGCTTAACAGAATCTGCTGGGAGTTGAGACTTTTAATGCCAAAGACCTAAATCTTTACTTATAGCCTTAACCATTTGTCTAATCCCAGTTCTTAGATTATTGCTTGACCCAAAACTGCTAGTTTCATATAACCTTATCTTCTCTTGGCCAACCTAATTGATAAAACTATATAACATAAAACAAACTTTGAAATCCTAATCTTATCTGAGACTGGAATGATGACATACAATATTTGAAGCAGCAAACCTTATAACTCTATATGACATTCAACATACTTTAATTTATTTTAAGTTTTAAGAAAAAAAAGAAAAAAAATCCATGATTGTTGTCATCTTCAACTCTTACTGACCACCTTCCTTCTGTTTTTTTTCTTTCTAATTTATAATAACTGTCATTTTAAAGATATATTAATGTTAGAACATACAATAGTGTCTTGTCCTCCAACTTTATAGTATCACATTCACAATGATTTATAAATGGCGGTCCTAATAGTGTAGGTGGTCCTCCCCTTGGGCCAAACCACCCCTATCAAATGGAAAGTGAAAGAAGCCAATTGCCTTTTGGAATCGTCTTCAATGTCCATGTTTAAAATAGGAAATCGTAACTAACACAAACACCATATGTTGATCACCAAAAGCATCAAGAAATTTTGAGTTAGAAGGACAAACTACACCAATCAAATGACAAAAGAAGGTTTGAAAATTGCTAAAAGCACATATTTGTATGAATAATCAAACGATGAGAAGTCAAAATTAAGCAGTATTTTTCTCATTTTAAGAAGCACGGGAATGATTGCATTACATTATTAATCTCTAAACGTTATGGATTTGATCATCTTTTCATCTTTTTAGGGTTCTTCTCTACATTTTCAGAGTTTTAGTTTGAAATATGAAATACCCAATACAAGACGCAATGAAGCCGTGCTCTTTTGATTCTCTGAACTTGGTTGGTCTTAAGCCCTACTTAGGGAAATGTTTTGATACTCTGAACTTCAGTACAATGTCTCCACCTAATTAGAAGAGAAGACATACCTAATTTTGAAAGATTGGAAAATGTTTAATTATGGTTAACAGCAGATTCTTGTGCCTTAGTGGGCTAGTCTAGTGGCAAATATAACCATTTTGGGCATGACAAGATCTTAAAATCTTCTTCAAATGCGTGCCTGCTTTGAAGTAATTTGTTTATCTTACATCACTTTTTCTTCGATTCTTTTAAATAACGTATTGAGATGAGCAAGGGGAGAATTGATCCCATGAAAGCCACATCTGACAATATAATTTTTATTACAAATCGCCCAATATGGGAATGGACTAGGGTTACGAGAGCTTATTATTTTTTCGGTTGTAATTTGAGATCTTATTATAGTGTTCTATCTTTGTGTACGTGGCAAGACGACAACCGTTAGATCTGCCAGCATAGAGGAACGAGGACTTGGATGGGTCAATATCACCGCCATCTTCGTTGACCACCACCACCTTCATTTAGTGTTCCCGCACGGCCAGTCACCTAAATCCACCGGCCTTGTCAGCCTTTCACCTAATTACCGTAATGTTTCATGAGCCATGTTAAAAGAAATCCTCAAACACTCTTTTTCGTTTCTTCTTTTCTAAATGCAGCTTTACCGCATGTAATAAAATATTAGTTTTAGGATCATTCAATTTGATGTTCATCCAATGTATTTTTGTAATGGTCCACTATCTATAAAATATTCAATATAGAAATTGAATACAACTGAGAAATTCTAACAAATAATTAATCAGTTAAATTAAAATAGGATTTTAATAAGAACTTATAATATATTTCTAATAATAGACATTTAACACTAACATAAATTTTAATAACTAAATATTAATAGTAATAATAGGCATTATTAATATGAGCTTACTTCATCCCCCATTGTTCTCACCTTCAATTCCATAGTTATCTCCGTCTTCATTGAAAATTGAGTAACAACATTTTAAAAACCAAGCTTGGCGAATTTTGAGGCTTTAAAATAAAGAAAAATAACAAAAGAAGCTAGGGTTATAGTCTAATAGATTATGCGTACCTTCTGTCTTCAAATAGAACAGTTCCAATCTCTTGTACTTTCATGGTGGTTGAGCTATCCATCCTTTCTTGGAACTACTCACCATAAATTGTAAGACTATATCGCTTCAGCTTTCTTGTAGATAATATACAAATGTTAGTGACCTAGCTAGTTTCCCATTCTCGGGGCTCAAACTTCTCTCACGCTCTCTCTCTCTTTATCTATATCACACCAACCAACTGTTTCTAAACGTGTAGGGCTTTCTTTAAATTCAGCATTTGTTATTCTTTGGATGGTGATTTGGTTCAGCTTCTCATAGACTATTCTTTATAAATAAACAACACCCTCTTTTCTTTCTTAAAAGAGCAAAACAAAGAAAGAAGGGAGAGACATACAGACATACCCACTATACTCATCATGGGAAGTAATAGCATAGAGATGGATAAGGAGAGATTAACGGCGGAAATGGCGTTCAAAGACTCCTCCTCTGCTGTCATCAGAATCCGACGTCGTTTACCCGACTTCTTACAATCTGTGAAGCTCAAGTATGTCAAATTAGGTTACGGGTATTCGTGTAACCCCGCCACACTATTCTTTTTCCTCATAATCCTACCTCTGTTCATGGCCACACTGGTACAATTCACCGGTCTAGAACTAAACCGGGCTTACGATGTATGGTCAACCCGGTCCCTTCAATTCCAAGACATTGACACCGCCATAAGACTCGCCGGCTCAGCTGTATTAATATTCCTTCTTGGCCTCTTCTATGCCAAGCGCTCCAGACCAGTTTACCTCGTCGACTTCGCATGCTACAAACCGGAAGATGAGCGTAAGATGGCGGTGGACTCGTTTTTGAAAATGACCGAAGAGACAGGAGCTTTTGAGGAGGATACCATTGAGTTCCAGAAGCGTATTGCGACCCGGTCCGGTCTAGGAGACGAAACATATTTCCCGAGAGGAATAACATCTAGACCGCCCAATTTGTCGATGTATGAGGCTCGGAACGAGGCAGAGTTAGTTATGTTCGGTGCTCTGGATGCGCTTTTCGCAAAAACCGGGGTTAAGCCGAGCGACATTGATATACTTGTTGTGAACTGCAGCTTATTCAATCCAACCCCATCCCTCTCCTCCATGATAGTGAATCATTACGAGCTTAGAACTGATATCAAAAGTTATAATCTTGGTGGCATGGGTTGTAGTGCAGGCCTCATCTCCATAGACCTCGCTAAAAACCTACTCAAAGCAAATCCCAACTCGTACGCAGTTGTTGTGAGCACAGAAAACATAACTCTTAACTGGTATTTTGGAAATGATCGTTCCATGTTGCTATGCAACTGCATATTTCGCATGGGTGGTGCTGCCATTCTTCTATCCAACAAGACAAGAGACAGGGTTCGGTCCAAGTATGAGCTGGTCCACACAGTTCGCACCCACAAAGGTGCTGATGATAAGCACTATCAGTGTGTTTACCAGAGAGAGGATGACACCGGAACCATAGGGGTCTCTTTAGCTCGAGAATTAATGGCTGTGGCTGGAGATGCTTTGAAAACGAACATAACTACACTGGGACCTCTTGTACTCCCTTTAAGTGAACAGTTCATGTTCTTTGTCACACTTGTGAGAAGAAAGGTGCTGAAAGCTAAAGTAAAGCCTTACATACCCGACTTCAAGCGAGCATTCGAGCATTTCTGTATACATGCTGGTGGTAAAGCGGTTTTGGACGAGTTGCAGAAGAATTTGCGACTCAGTGACTGGGATATGGAGCCATCGAGGATGACTTTGCACAGGTTTGGAAATACGTCAAGTAGCTCGCTGTGGTATGAGCTGGCTTACACAGAGGCTAAAGGTCGAGTCTCAGGTGGGGACCGTGTCTGGCAGATTGCATTCGGGTCGGGTTTTAAGTGCAACAGTGCGGTCTGGAAAGCTCTGAGGCCCATTCCAGTAGGTGAGTCGAAGGGAAACCCTTGGTTTGACTGCGTTGACAGATACCCAGTGAAAATCCCGATTTCTTAGATAGCTTATGTGGCGATTTGTATTTGGTGACATGGAAAACACTTTGGCGTGTCAATGTCATCATTTTTTTCATTTTGTCTTTCTATATATGTATTTCCAAGTCACCGCCAAGTAAGCTAAATGTATAATTATTTTGGTAAATGGATATCTGTGAATCAATTTTTAATTATGATTGCTATTGTTCGGCTAAGAATGATCGGTCAAGGAAATGGCAAAGGATAAAAGGCCTCTCCTGATGACAAGTAATTTTTGTACTAATCAGAAGTGTTTTATTTCAACTTGCTCTTTTGTTGTCCTGATGACGTCAAAATGAAGAGCTAGGTCCAATCGGCATCATCAACTCTGATACTCACATATCCAATAATTTCCACCGAACCCCGAAAACATGTGGCTGTGTCTCCTCTCCTGTACCACCTACACCTCATCTGTCGACGTCAAACGCACCGGACTCCTCTTCCCGATCACCACGTCGGCCCTTCACCAACCGCTGAAAGGCAAAAGAAACAAGAACAAGAGAGAAAGGGATAAACAAGAAAATCAGAACAAACAAAGTGGAGGATTGAGTGGGTTTTGACGTCCTCTGGGCAGGAGGAAAAAGCCATGTAGTGGCAGCCATTGCCGAAACCGAAAGAGTACTATAAGAAAAGGCTAATATCGTCAGCGTGCAACCGAGAGGATGACGTGGATTACAATAATGTCAGGCATTTGTGGTCATTGGACCGATTGGATAAACGTATGAAAAAATTTAACAATTTCATTTTTCTTCTGCGAGCACGAGTGAAAATCTTTATAATGTCGCTAAAATCAGACCAAAAGTTACAATATTTTTTAAAATATTTTGTTATAAAATTATTAAATATTGAATAAATTTTAAAATTTTTAAAAAAATTTTTAAAAAAAATTTACTGAAAATTTAAAGTTTAATAAATAATAATTTTGAAATAAAAATTAATTAATTAATTTTAATTTATAAAAACTAACTAATTAATCAATTTTTAATAAAAACTTATTAAATTAAACTAAATTGACAAATTAAAAATTAGTCAATTTAAAATTTTCACTATTAAATAAGTAAAATCTGTTTAATTTTTAAAAGATTGATAATGTATTGTGGTCTTAAAGCAAGAATTAGGATTTTATGGCAATAGTATTTTTCTTCTCATCTAGCGTCTTCATTTCGTGGAGTGGCATCCCAGATTAAGACCGCAAATTGCGTAAAACATCATTCTGGTTGGTGTCGAGTCATTTTAGCTGCTTGACTTGAACAAAAAAATCATTTGACGTCTGTCCGCTTACTTAGAAGCGCTAATTCCTTTCTCCGATCTACACGTTTCCATTATTTTTGGTCTCATAGCATGGATTCTTGCTGGAGATCCGCGAACGAGGGAAGTGTTCGTGTCTGAAAGGAGCAGCGACTTGAAACTGATTGCCAGAAAATCACAAATTGCCCCACCTACTTGGTTGTATTGAAACTTTAGAATAACACTTCTATGTGGTTATATTGTAGGAGGGACTTCTGGCATGAAGAAGTTTTCTGGTTAGTGTTGCTTGCGTTAAATATAATCTAAATTTTATGATATAAATCCAAACCATTATTAAGAACAAATTTAATTGTGAATGTTGAATCTATGGGAATGAGTGGGATGTAACTACTTATTTATAGAAATAGTGCTTATTCCTAATTTACTTATCGTAAATTTAGGAATATGACACAAGGATTTTTAGCTCGTCCTTAATTAAATGATTTAGCTCCATTAATGCGAAACCTTAATAGGTCACTTTCAATCTTAGGCTAATTATATATCACAACAAACTTTATGAATCCAAAATAACTATTATTTTGAAAAGTCATCTTTTAACAATCAAGTTCATCAATTATATTAATATAGAATATTTATCATAATTATCGTGAATAGACCCATAGTGGCTACACAAATCAATATAAGGAGATAACATATTCTAAAATGTCAAATATTTTGAAAATTTATAATTTAGCGCCAAACTATTTAAAATTTTCAATTAAATCCTTTTATAACCTTAACAACTCGATTCAAAATATTAGTTTTGTTAGTATTTTTCTAATTTAGTTCATGAAAACATTTTTATCCATGACATATAAGCTTCCACACGAAAACTTAATAGACAAGTAGGTATTCCTATGAACTAATGTGGCTAACATATAACCCAAAACTTTTGGCCTTTTAAGAGATAAGTATAAGTTGCTCGTCTTTTCTAATTATGGGTATTACAAAAATAATGCTCTTCTTAGAATTGTAACAACTTATTTATATGTGTAGTGCATGTTCCTAATTTGCTCATCGGAAGTTAGGAATATAACAATAGTGTTATTACCATATATTAGCTTATTCTGATAAGGAAAATCTACCTTGAGCATTATTCTCTTTCTATCAAGACCTCAATTAAGTCATTGATTTAGTAATTGCATTCATAGTAGTTGACCATATCTTTGGGCTTAATTTACTACCTTATTGTTGTACTTTACACTTGTAAATATTCATAAACTTGATCAGTGGAAATCAATAATATATAACATTTTCATGGTATTAGAATTGTAAGTCTCTTAACTAAGCAAGCCTTTTTTTTTTTTAATCATGACTACTGAAACCACCAACACTTCCTCCGTTACTCCAACCATCACGACCACACCTTTCTCCTCTATTTCTTTAAGCCTTCCAAATGTTTCCCAACAATTACCATTGAAACTAGATTTCACTAATTATCTCTTATAGAAAATGCAACTTTCTCCATTATTGCCTGTCTATAATTTAATGGGACATGTTGATGGCTCTCTTCCTGCTCCATTACCACAAATGGATAACAAACCAAACCCCGAGTATCTCTTTTAGCTTTGTTGTAACATCCCATCACCGATGGGAAGATTATATTGGTAAATTGGGACAGGCTAGTAGTCTGCACTGTATATTTCTGGATTTGTTCATTCATTTGACTGACAATATGCACATGCTCATATAGGTACATGCATTCATGACTTTTTCCTGGCATTTGTATGTGACTATGACATGACTTGTGTTTTTCGAGATAATTATGTTTGATTGTGAATTGGTCGAGAATTATGGTATAATTGGGTCCGAATAATTGAATTGTAAATGTTTTAGAGTGACCGTCAGTTAATAGTGACCCTTAGGAAAGTTTCTGGAAATTCGGGAGAAAATATCCAGACCGAAAATTTTTCGAGTGACGGGCTGATCGATTTTATGATCCTGAATAATTGTCTTAT
>JANIJH010000004.1:7267327-7278458 GCA_024520975.1 Erythroxylum areolatum
GCAAGTTCTAGTTATTCATGGAACTCAAAATGGCCCAAGAAGGAGGAGAAGTACAAGGATAAGGGGGTGGACTTCAAGGAAGCACCTAAGAAACCAATTGGGAGATTTGAGCAAAAAGGTATTTTTAACACCCAAGCTACTTCTAGTAAACATTCATCTGTAAAATGCTTTAAATGTTTGGGTACTGGCCATATTGCTTCTCAATGCCTTAACAGAAAAGTGATGTATATAAGGGATAATGGGATTATTGATTCTGAGGATAGTGATGTTGATGATTTGCCATGTGATAGTGTTTGTGATGATGATGATGAATGTGTGGAAAGAGCCGTCACAGGAGAAGTACTTGTAGTTAGGAGAGTGTTAAGTGCTAGAGTTAGAGATGAGATTCTGGATCAGAGGGAGAACCAATTTCATTCAAGGTGTTTGGTGGGTGGAAAGGTGTGTAATTTGATCACAGATGGAGATAGTTATACCAATGGGGCTAGTTGAACTATGGTGGAGAAATTGGACTTGACATGTAGGAAACATTTGGAGTCATATAATTTACAGTAGTTTAATGATAGTGTGGATGTGAAGGTGACTAGACAGGTACTGGTGCCATTTTCTGTAGGGAGGTATGAGGATGAGGTGTTGTATGATGTGATACCCATGGAGGCAGAACATTTGCTATTGGGGAGGCCTTAGCAATTTGACAAGAGGGTAGCACATGATGGGTATACCAATAGGTACTTCTTTAAGTTTAAGGATAGGAATTTCATTCTACGACCTTTATCACCTTATGAATTGTACCTAGACCAGATCAAATCAAGTAAAAGTAAGGAGGGTTTGGGTAGTGAGAACAAAAAAAATGAAGAGAGAAAAAAGGCCCAAAAGAAAAATGAGTTTAGCCCAATAGTGAGTGACTACACAAGTGAGGAAAAGAAAGTGAGATGTGCAGGAGAGAAGAGCTCAGAAAGAGAAAAGAAGAGAGAAAAGAAAGAGAGAAAAGTGGGCTTGTTTGCTAAGGGAAAATACTTGAAGAGAGTAACTGGGAGAAAAGAACACTAGTAATGGTGAGATACAGAGAGTGTTTAATTTTTGGCATTAACCCTCTCGATGCTTTGCCTAGTGTTTCTGTTTTGGATCTTAGGGGTGATGGTCCGTTCCAGGTGTTAGAGAAGATAAATGACAACACCTACAAGATTGACCTGCCAGGTGAGTATTTTGTTTCTGCAACTTTTAATATTACTGATCTTTCTCCTTTTGATATGGATTAAGATCCGAGGTTGAATCTTCTTAAAGAGGGAGGAACTGATGTGAGCAGGAGTAAAGATCACCATGAAGATGACATACGTGACGGGGGCAAGCTCGTCATTCTAGTTAGACCTATCTTCAAAGTTAGGACCGAGAGATTCAAAGAGGCTCTTTATACACATGTGGGCCAACTTATGGAGAGGATGAAGCTAGCCAAGCCTATTGGAGGAGAGTTAGTTGGGTCACGGCCCAAATTGATCCACTTGTCTCAAACCCTTGGACCGAATACAATTGGAGCTTGAAGACAAGAAGATTTGGGATATTTTAATACTTCATTACTTAAGCTCAAGAGCATATGGATCCAGTAGTGGTGCAATACATCAGACCAATTTATTTAGTTTTGGACTTTGTTTTATTTGGGCTTCCATGTATTTTAGCCCAACCTTTTTATTATTTAATCTAGGTATAAATATGCGTCTTTAGGTCAAATTTTCGAAACTTTATATCAAAATTGCTGGAGAGCCGTCGGCTTCAATAGGGAGAAACATTATTCTTTTGTTCTTGTTACCTTTCGAACCATCTTTCACTTATCAATTGATTTCCCAATTGTAACGTGTCGATTGTTTGTTTCTCTGGGTTTTATTTTGATCATCGGGATTGTTTGGAACAAGTTTTCAAGAGGTGTCGTATAAGTCAAATCTTGCATATCCTTATTTTTCTTGTTTGTTGAATTCAAAATTTCCATCATTCTTAATTCCTCAAGGTCAAAAACACACCAAAACAAAATACCCATCGAAAACACCATCAAATTGTCATCAATCCATCTGCGGTGCATGTTAACTTTGCTACATGAGTTGAGTTCTTACTTGTGTGAAGAACCGAGTGGGAGAAACTCCGTGGAGCCACCGCTAGCATTACCGTCAGAGCATTGACTCTCATCCTCCCAAATTGGGTAATAGCTGAAGATTTAAGAAAGTCGTAGATCGTTATACCCTAGATGTTGAACGACTTTGCCCTTTAACATTATTTCTGAACGTCATCGTTTTGCTTAATATAGATTTATTCCATGTACCAAGTGGGTCTATCTCATATGGGAGAGACCCTCTCTTGATGTAATCTTCTCTATTCTTTAATAAAATTTTGAATTCTAAAAAAAGTTCAAATATTAAATCTTGACATGATAGAGCAAATTTTGTACATAGTTACTTTCGTAAGTGGAAATATTTGTATTATTCTCCATGTAAAAAATTTATATTGTCTTGATCATTCTATTGAGGAAAAAAACATGTTTAATTGAGATTTGTAATAAAAATTCAAAAATAAAAATGGTGAAAATTGTAATAAAATCTAAAAATACAAATTATTTGCTTTCCTTTTTGTTTTGTTCTTATAATATTATTAAATGTTACTATTAAATTTTAATCTAGTTCATTTTTAACACAACAAATTGTATTCTTAAATTAATTTATTCTCATTATTATTTGAAATGAAAAGATATAAATGTTTAATAAAACTGAAGAAATTTATATATCAATTTAATATAATAAGAGTCTAATATAAAAATTAAATTAACTCATTCTAATTAAACAGTAAAAGATGTTCACATGCTATAATGTTTTAAAATATAATCATGGTATCACTTACAAAAAGAAACATCAATTAGAGCTTTAATTAATATAATCATTCCGCATATGTTTATCAACTTTAGTTTACTTTTGAAATATACTTTGAAGTTGTGTTAGATTGATGTTATACTCCACTTGAGAGTTTACATCTTCATTTATATTGTCCACAATTTGCTCATCATATTTAGTACAACCGTCAAATAATTCATTGCGTTATCTAGTATATTCTAATAAAATTATGTATAACATAAAAAGAAATAATGATATATTTTTTTCTGCTTCATATCATAACAAAGCATGCTCAAAAGTAAAAGGAATCTTATTGTTTGAACACTAAAACATCTTTGAATAATATTTTCAGTGAAAAATACCTACAGGTAAACAATTCATGTAGACTTTAAGGTCTTTCTCTTCCTCCATAATCTTATAAATAATACCTCTCACCTTTATACAATGAAAGAAATGATATTTTAGGCTGTTTATTTTACTGATATATAGTATTTATTCATTAGTTAGAACATACACATCAATATGTATACCATCTATTTCTTTTTATACAATCTTAGAAAATAAAATTATATTATTAAAGTGATTAATTAAATATAATTACGTAATAAAAATATTAATGAAGTATATGAATATTCCTCAAAATATGAAAAGTATTTGTATACCAAATCTTAGTAAGTGTAATAGTAAAAGATGGTAGAGTGATGAATTCTTTTTATTAAAAAATTAACTACATATAAGACATAGCAAAAATTCTTTGAACTTTTTCAGGTTAAATGTTTAAAATCTTTTCGTTGACTCTAGTTGCCTCTATTCTTATTGTCTTAAAAAATATATAACTTGTTCCTTCACAATCAAATGACTACTTAGGTTTAAGCCTCATAAACTTTTCAAATCATCTCATAAGTTCAAGAAGACTGTTTTGCTCATTCTTAAGTTCTCATAAATCTTTGTAAGATTTTCATTTAAAAGTTTTAATATTTAATCATGACCTAATAAAGCAAAAGTTTTACATAGTTAGTTGTGTAAATAAAAATATTTGTACTCTTTTTCTAACCGGAGAAATCAAAATTGTTTTGAACATTTTATCATCTGAATTTGATTTAAAATCAATAAAGAGGTCACCTATTAATAATTGATAAAGACATTAAAATATAAATGCTAAAGCTATTATCAAACATTAAAATAAGTAACATAAATCTAAGAAATTTGTCAAATGTTTAATCAAAATGGTTATACAAAACATATACCTAATATGCTTAAATATTGGGATAACTATTAATATAAAAATGCTTCAACTAACAATTATTCAGTATACAATAATATGAAAATATAACTAAAGAGATGAAACCTGATCCGTCTTCCTTATATTTTGCATATTCATAAAAATCTTACTAAGAAGTAGATAATCAGGTAAAGCTATATTGCTTTTCCATATTACACACTCCTGATATCCAAATTATGGAAATACTTCAAATATTCTACCATTATATTAACATCTTGATTAATTAATAAAGTTTCAAATTCCTCCTTTCTTTGTAGATGATGTTGTACCTATTTCGCTAAAGTAAATCACTCTTTATTTCTACTATTCACCAATTATAAATAAGACATTTTATAAAATGATATAGTATGTCTCTTTTTTCTTCTTTTCTTAAAATTTATCTTTCTTAGCAGGGGAACTTTCAACTTGATCTTGTTTTTCATTAAAAGAACAAACTTCAGTAACTTTAATTCTATGATCCTTTTTTGCACTGCTTAGAGGAGATTTAGCTTATAGATGTATATGCAAACTAGTTGTAGTAGTATTTCTTTGCATATATTTTTTTAAAACCTAAGATCCACTTTATACACTTATAATGACGAAAATTTTATATAAGAAAAAATATAACAGGATATAGCAATAAGAAAAGGAATGTTTAACCTTAAATATATTTTTTCAACATTCATTAATTATACTAACTTCAATTGCACATCAATATATTCTTTAATGATTTTTCTAAAACTCGTTTTAATATTCTTCCAACCAAATTTGAAAAAGATAGTAGTTATTTGATTTTCCTTCTTCACCTTTTCAATTGTTAATGAGATTAAATGCATCTTTAATATATCATTACATGCCTCATTCTTTTTATTTATTTTCGCACAACTATTTGAATCATTTTTATTCTCTCAAGATTTCATCACTATAAGTGAGTAAATATAAGTGACAATAGAAAAAAAAGTCTCATACAGTGATTTTGAAAATATATTCAAAAAGGAAATATGAGTAGATAATTTGATTATTTGAATGCTAGAGACATTCATAATATGAACACACATTAAATTCTAGAAAGAAATATGTAATTCTTCTCTATTAAGACTAATTCAAAGCAGGCCCTTATTTTTTCTTCTCTTCATAAAAGAAAAAATGTATATAATTTTTAATTGTTATCATGATGATGCTATAAGTTAAATATGATGGTGTTCCTATATTACCATTTATAGTTTCCTGGTTTTGAGTCTTATTAATGGTAGAAACGCAACAAGTTTTTAGTCATGACACTTAGATTTCTAAAACTTGGACGTTATCAATAGCATATTATACGTTAGTCATTCCATTTGAAGATGGCCAAAATAAAGAAATGAAAAGATTTAACTAGGGAATAATGGTAAAGTTTATTGAGAGGATAAAAGTTGGTTTTAGAGTGATTTTGAAACTTAGTCAAAGCATTTATATTTGATATGTGAATATGCCTACTCCTTTTGTAATTATTTAGTCTTTTTCATAAAATAAAATCACCACTAATTCAATTTATCAAATTTTCTTATTAATAAACAAAATAGCATATTTTCCTTCTTTTCAAATTAATTTTTAAATCTCTCTACTTTGTAGTTGTAAAATTTTGAAAATTTAGTTAAAAATTAAAACTTTCTTATCTCTTGAATAACTTTTGCATACCTTAGAATACCCGCCTAAAAGTAGGAAAGTTGGTTTTATTTTGTTTACTCTTATTGTTATTAATGAGAACTGAGAAGTCCTTTTGGATTTTTAATACTCCCCTAACTATGGAATGAAACTGCCTTTAGATAGGCCTAAGTTATCTAAAGAATTTGGGCTACAGAACACTGCTCCTTATAGAAGAACAAACTTTTACGTATGAGCCCAGACAGGTTCTCCACAACTGTTTCATCATGCTTTTGGCATTAGGTTGGACTGGCTAAAACTAAAATTAGCTATTCTTATGTTGTCGGTAATGCCTAGTTTTACCTCAGCTATGTTCACAAATTTTATAAATCCAACTTACCTGAAACGGTAATCGCTCCTAATTACTTTCGAGAAGTTTTCATAAGATTGGCTCCAGTTGTGCAACAATGGTACGATTGTATTTGTTCTGCTGTCGGAAGCCAAACCATTATTGATAACTAGTTGAGGAGAGTTTTTTTTTTATAATTGTCAAATTTGCAATGGATATACAGGCTCACAAAAAAAAAAGAAGAAGACCATATATAAATTTAATTGAAGTTCACACTAAAATCATCTAATAATAGGTGGAGTAGCCTATTATTACTTGTCTTTCCTCTCTCAACAAAAAATTGTGGATAATTGTAAAAAAGGAAGCCGAAGACTGATCATTACTTGTCTGAATAAATGACAAAGTGGAAATGGAGGATATTAGTCCATGAATACGACTCTTTGATAAGTTTAAGAACTGGCAGAACTACCATTTTGATCGGCCTATCCAAATCCCAAAGCAAAACCTCATCAAAATGTCAGAACACACCATAATCAGTATCCATTGATTCGTAAAAGGTTCTAGTTATGCTATAAAATCAAATTCCGTATTGATTACTGCCTATTGCATAAATCACTGTGTAATTTCTTCTTACACATTTTGTATCACGGGGCGTAGAGGGTACCGACATTTGCTTCCTAGTTCCCACAATTCCTATGGTGATCCTGTGCTACACAACTGTAAAATGAATGGAACTTCTGAAGTATGATAAACGGCAGCGTCCTATTTGTTCTCCCTTTTCAAGTGACGAGTGTACAAACCCTTGCGTCATCGTAAACTTTGCCTGGTCTACAGTAGTAACCCTTGCTTGGGGCACAATGAGAGTCCTGTGAGCATATACACAACCCTTCCAGTGCACAACCATCCTTTAATATGGTCACATTACTACTCAACCCCAGTATCTGGTCCGTCCACTCATTAGAAAATAGTGCCAAGGGATCATATTTCTTCATAACACTTAAGAAATTTGCAGCTTTCTTGTATTTTTTGATTGCCCCATCAAATGCTACGTTACGGTTCTTTCCCCAGTGAGGCAATCCTCCGTACTTGAACACTGCGAGTTGCTCTATTTCTTCGAGTATATCTTCATAAAGCCTAGGAGTTGAAGGGTCTTTGCTGCGGTAATATGTTATGTCAAAGTCTATGGCGTCTTCTTGCTTCCCCAGGTAAGCACTTGATGCTGTTACGTAGCGCATGAGAAAACCATTGTATAGGTCCACACCGCATAGTGATTTAGGCGCCAGTTTTACCAGCTTTTGGACGTCCTGAATGAAGTTTTTAGCAACTGACAAGCTGACACTGATTGTACTTTGGAAGAAGAATTCTCCTTTCACTCTGGGGTCCCATGGACAAGCTGTTATTAGCGCGTCCGCAAGACTATCAAGGCAAGTACCTGATGATTGAACGCGGTTTTGGTATCCAATAACAGGATAACCCGTGAATATGATACCTGCAACTCCCAAGTCAATCAGTTGTTTTACAACTGAAAAGATTGAGATAGTTTTCAGAATAACGTTCTTATTAATTAGCTTACTTAGAAAACCTTACCATTGTTTGTCAGTCCATTGGCTGAGCTCAGGAGTGTGGATGTTATCAGCTTTCCGCTTATGCACTTTCCAGTAGCATCTCTCAACGATTCTTGTGTCTCCTCTGATTAGACAATCATGACACTAGACATCATCAACAGTTCACGAATAAACATTATATGCGTATGGAAATGCTTATTATACAAGCAAACCTGTAGAACGAAGCAGTGCCAGTTCCACTGAAGCAGTAGCGCGGAATGGTATGTAATCATATAGACCATTCCCAGAAGTACTGGTGGAAACGCGATCGTCGACTCGATAGACCACCTTCCCTTGACTTGGATACCATGAAAAGTCTGCAAACTCATGTTGTTTGCCAAAGGTGGCCACTTGGTCTCCGAAATCCGTGTCATTCTTCTCTATGTAGGTAATGGACCGCTTGAACATGGGTTGCAATTGCAAAGTAACCTGCGCGGTTAGCAGATTACAATAATACATTTGTCAGATTTTCTTACTGTAACGATAACAATGTAATCTGCATTTTAAAATATCATCGAGCTTTTAGGTGGAGGAACTGTTGGCACTATACAGCAAAGGCGTAATTAGAAATGAATGTAACTGCGTGATGTTCGTAAACATTTAATATTGTACGTCGCCTCTTCTCTAGGCATGATGTGAAATCAAATAGGCCAGGGAACAGCAAAGGCATAATTAGAAATAAATATAACTGAATTACTTATTTATAGTTTAAGAGTCACTTCTCAAACTTGAACCTCTCTTTCCTCCTCTCTTTTTGTCCTTTTCCTCATTTTCTTTCACCCTTTCTCTGTCTCTCATTTATACGCTTTTAAGCGAATCGACTCATTAAGTCATTTTATTCAGAATAGCCACCTCGCTTCACTGCTTCCCTTAAAAGGTACAATTGCTTCGTCCTCTCAATTTTAATTTTCTCATTATTTAGAAGTTTTCTGACCTATCTAAATTAACTGCATCAGTCTTATGCATTTTATGCTGTGTCTTTCTTGCAGTCAAAAGGTAAAATCGCCTATTTTAGGCACCCTCACCTCCTGGCTCGACAGAATTATAAGGAGGTAAATCATGTTTTAATTTCACTTATTGTTTGGTGTGCACAAGGAACTACCACATTGAATGAACTCCCATTCTATTACTGTCAAGACCTGAACTTGAGAAATTGCACTTAATTTTCTTTTTAATACCCAGTTTAGCTATCCGTGCGAGATATGCCGTGTCTTTCTTCATTCCACAGCAGGTTGGTATTGGTAATGTGTTTTGATTTTTCAGTACAAAGATTAAAAAGAATTCAATATTCTCAGTATGAATTGTACGGGGGTTCAGGCTCGTTCTGTTTTCCAAGAAATTACTGAGTGACTGTTCTACCAAAAAATCTGAAAACTAGTTAAGTCTGTGTATTCTAGTTTTCATTAGTTGGTTGCAGCTGACAAAGCGCATTAAATTGACTTCTGAAGCAATTGAGAAATTTTCCTGACTAGACATATCTTAAATCAGCATTTTTCTCAGGAAAAAGTACACTTTTTCTAGCTATGGTGTCGTCGATTAGTTGGATGAAGAAGGCCATTCGAATGGGAATTCCTATAAAACCGACAACTTGGTCTTATTTAACTAAGCAATATTGCAAACATCCAAGAAAATAAAATCAGGCCATGAAACTTGTAGGAGTAGGTTTAAGTTCCTCCAAATACCAAAGAAAGTATGTTTATTACCCAAATAAATATTTTCCTACAAAACAGGATTAGTGAGGTAGGAGAATAATATTGACATAAAAATTTGAGAAGATGATGATAATGATGAACACACATATATATCTCATGTCTTATTAAATAAAGGAAACCACAAATTAATTATTTAGAAAATAGAATTAGAAAACTGGAAAATTAAGGAGCTACTCCGAACTGATCGTTAGTTTTAACTTGGATGCGACCTGAGTAGTAATTTTGCGCCATACCTATGTACAATTCATTACACGGACACATCCTTAATGGACCTCTATTGTAGTTCCACCCACACATGGAGAAGAAAAACAAGGCGAACACACCAAGTCAAACCATAATAATTACAAAACTATAGAGTTTGTACCTGAGAGATAACTCCAAGCACTCCGAGTGAGACCTTGACAGCGTTAAATTCGTCACTGTTATTGTCATCGAGCCTCCGTACCTTAACATAACCCTCTTCAGCACTTCCTGGACTGATAATACTCAGACCGACAACATAATCATGTACAGCACTTCCTTTGCCCCACAAAGTGCTACCATGTGCACCCGTGCTCAGTAGGCCACCGGCCGTTAGGCCCCACCAATAAGGTGTATAGGGCAATGCGAGACCGAACTCCGCAGCCTGGTTAATGAGCTGCCTCAACGTTACACCGCTCTCTATGGTCATCGTCATGGACTGTCGGTCAATGGATAGTGTTTTGTTGAGGTATTTTGTGCTTATGAGCAGACCATTTTGGCCATCAGGGCACACAAGCTTGGGGATGCTATGAGAGAAGCGAGTAGCAACTTTCATCTTCGTTTTGGTCTTGGTAGCATTGGCCACTATAGATATTAGGTCTTGTTCTGTGTTTGGATACACAACGCTCGCTGCCTTGCAAGTGCTTCGATCAGGGAAAGTACCGTAAGAGTTTGTGATTGTGCAAAATGTATTCTTTGATGAGCACTTGATGGGGTCCTCAGGAGGTGTGCAGTTTGCCACAAAAAATAGTAAGAAAAAGCAAGTTGATCGGAAGAATGCAGCCATTTTGGAACGTGAAAAGGACATGACAAGGAGGGTTTGTGATGTTTTCGTTAGGTATATATGGATTTTAAAGTTATACAAGATATGTATATATAGATGTTGTAGGTAGATGTAAATAAACTGTAGCATAGAAGGGTTTGTCACACCTAAGAAATAACGATAGTCAATATTCCGACGCTTTCAAGCAATTCAAGGATTTTGTAGTTGCGTACTATTCACTATTACTGATCACTATTTTATGGGCGGAAGCGTAGAATTTTAAACGGTTTTATAGTATATTGGGGAAGAGTCACAAGAGCATAAGGAAAATTCAACTGGAGAATAAGCAGACCATCATTTCCATATAAAGAATGAATTATGCCACAAGTGCCTCATCACAAAACCATGAACGCGTCTGGTATACCAACTTTATAATCCCACGTGTAACACCTTAAAGAACAGGTGTTGCCATTCACAATCTCAGACTTTGAGGTGAAGATATTACTATGTTATTATTATTCAATTACGTCGTCCAATATCCTTACTCTTTATCTTCTTGCCTCCACTGAGTTCGATGACTGGTGGTGTAGGTGAAGCTATTTGTTGTGTGAGGGATAAAGGGTGAGGATAAGAGCGTGGGAGAGTTCATGTTGCTTTTGCTTTGATCACTGCACTATAAGCTTAGTGCTTCTTCCCCATGAAATCCCATTTG
>JANIJH010000004.1:7395214-7412960 GCA_024520975.1 Erythroxylum areolatum
ATTTTTATCAATGCATCTGTCACGTATGACGATAATGAACCTTTGAACGATCCATCAAACGAATATGTCGATATTTCATCTGGAGAGGATGACAAGGGTCTGGGATCTGAAGAGGAGCCAGAATTTGATTCTTATTCTTCCGAAGAAGAAGATGATTGTAATTTACCATTAAGTTCTGATAGCGACTGATTTGTGTTTGTAATTGAATATTTTAATTTAAATATCAACATTATTTTCGTATCAATATATTATATAAGGTCTTTCATTGAATTTCTTTTTAAATGAATGTTGACATGGCAACTGGTTTCGAATGGTAAAAATTCTTTTCGTTGGGAGGAATGTGGCAAAATTGTCCCAGCCAATGGAATCAAAACTTCAGAACATATCGCTGCATCATACACTACCAATTGTTTACCTTTTATGGCCGATCTGTTACTTGAAGGTGTTTAGTATGATCTGCACGTCAACTCTTTCCGTGTTATGTACATCTCATTACATTTATTAAAGTTGTCATACATATTCTCATTTCATTGTCTATCCTACATGTTTAAGCTTCCTTTAAACTCGAAGAGGACATGTATGCCGATAAAGATGAGATCAATGTCACAACAGCTTCTAAAGGAATAGGAAGATTGGGTATTGTCAAAAATTCTTCTATTCCTCAAACCTCGTCTGCACAATCACGTATGCATTAATATACTGTTTTCGTTAGTTATATGGTTTTCGAATATCACAGTTTCAAAACTTCTTCACTGATTATATTTTAGGTAAAAATGTTCCTGTTAGTAGTTCATCCGGAGAATTAATCTTCTATTCTAAAAGCGACAACTCATTCACTGTTTCCTCAACAAGTATAGCTATAGCTTCAAAGCTATTACAAGAAGGTGTTCAAAAGCCTACACCAGGTGGAAGAAGTTTTACTGTTTCCATTGGTGCGTTTGAATAAGCGAGGACCCTTCTCGGGAACCCAGACATTGGAGACTCTTTTACCTTTACTGACTCCCATGCCACATGGAATCAAACAAATTAATTATGTCAATGTGTTTTTTTACTGCAAACCATTATTACACTAAGTTTTTAAGTTTATTTATTGTTGTATCTGTAAGACTTTGTTAAACAATGCATATTTGTATTATTGTTAAGGTTCATTTATTGTTGATAAAAAATTGATAACTTTCATATATTGACTTATTTTCTTCTCCATTTATTGTGTAAAATATTGATTTCAAAGTATTAATTGTACTTGTAAAGAATTGGGCAAAATTGAATTTCAGGTAAACAAATGGGACCAAAGAGACAGCGTGAGATCATGCGACCGAGGTTTAGGGCTATGTTCGGGGGAAGTTACTGTGAAGGTGGTTTGTCACAATCTGCAGCTCTGACTGACTCACCTCTTCCACGTCAAGCGCTGACTGTTGTAGATGAGGCATCACCTACTGCTCCTCATCCTACCCCATCCCCTTCCCCAATGCATATATCATCCAACAACTGCTTATCGGATGGAGGAGACGTCCACCAACCTGGAGCTGAGGGACCTGATGGAAAAAAGTTTGTAACAGTTGTCAATGACCAGTAAGTGAAATCAAAGCACTCACAATTTGTTTATTATCAAGTTTTACTTTTATCAATTTTTACATAGGATAACATAATTTGGTATGTTAGGTTGGTTCCGTCTAGACAGACTTCAAGAAATATGACTTCATCGTTTAAGCAAAGAATTGAACCTGAGGGTTATGTGTAGAAGAATTTATCTGACACCACAAAGCAATTTTACTTTCAGGAGTTTGAGGTACAAATAATAGTTATTTTCTTTGTTACATTGATTTATATTCACAATGTTCATAAATATTTTAACATTATGTTATTTTTTCCCTTTTTATTTCCATAAATAATTTTACTGGGATTCTTGTTTCGACGCCAGCATGTATAAAGTCTGGGAAAAGAAAGCTCGAACACATTATCGCGACTTAATTAATGCGATACACAAGGTTGGTGCATGACCGCGTTATATTTCGGAGGAAATTTAGAGTCGTTGGACTGAGTATTGGACATCACCTGTGGCAATGTCCATATCAGAGTGTAATTCAGCCAACAGACGTGGAGGTCCGGGGGGTGAGAGTCTTCCAGTGCATACAGGAGGATCAACTACCTACTACGAGCATGCACATAGACTAGTAAGTATCTAAACTTTACACCTATTTTGTATACATTTTTCTTCGCTTTATTGAACATAGTGATTATGATATAAATATCTGGTGCCATATATGGCTGTGTGAAGTTGTTTTCTTTGATGAACAGGGGGCAAATATCATACATATAGAGGAAAATCTGCCGAAATTTTTATAAATTCTAGTTCACATCTAACAATTTAGGTTATACATGTAGGAAAAGTCATTAGGCACCAACCCTACACCTATCTAGCTATTTTTGCACACCCACACGATGAAACATGATGGTGTCACCTTCATCAATACTCGATGTAGAGAGCTGAATGTATGTGAAATTAATACATTTTTATAATTTCTTAACAATTATACCTTAATTACTAATGTAAACATTGCTTCCTAATAGAACCAAATACAACAAAATATTCAGCGACAATCTCAGGAGGAACAACCTGTAGACGAGTCTCAGACATATCTTGATGTTGTGGATAGTAGGGACCGTCGTGGAAGAATATTCGGCCTAGGTTCATATGCAAACACCTGTTACTCGCGCTCTTCCCTGTCCAGTACAGCAGCATCTGCTCGGCCATCGCAAAGTAATGAAGTATTCGAGCTTCGGGCCACAGTGGATACATTAAAGGAACAGATAATTAATCAACGTACGGAGCATATGGAGGAGATAGCTAAGATGAGAGAGGAGATGAAAGAGAAGATGAGAGAGGAGCTAAGCGAGTAGATCAGAGAGGAGATGGAGCAGGTATCAAAGATCAGAGAGTCGATGGAGCAGATAGAGCAGGTAGCTAAGATAAGAGAGGAGATGGAGCGGCTTGCTAAGATGAGAGTGGAGGTGGAGCAGATGACTAAGATGAGAGAGCAAATGGAGCAGATGATTCAGCTTAGGCAGGAGATGAAACAGTTAAAGGGGAGGCTTAACAGTTCAGAGCATCTACGATCACCACGGCATTAGCTTATCCTTGTCATTTGTTTTCAATTAAAAAACATAAGATTTGTTCATTATTAAGTTTTAATTATTAAATCAAATACTTTATACGTTATATTATTAATTAATTTTGTCTTTAATCAAATTATATATACAAGTTAATATATTATGAACAAATAATTTGTAACTCTTAACATTATGCATTTATAACAACAACATAACATTGGAATTAAAAAAATTAATTAGTTTTTATTGAAGAGTTTTACCGACAGTGGACATCACCGTCGGTTAATTGGTTGAGGTTTTTAGGCAATTACCTACGGATCACCGGCAGAAAACAATCCGTTGCTAAATTTCACCGACCGAAATTTAGTTAACTTATTCCGTCGTGAAATTATTTTTGACAACAAATTACCGTCGTTAATACCGTTGGTAAAATACCGACAAAAAATGATGGTCGATAATTTTAATTATGGTACCTTTAGCGACCAATTTCTCGGCTACCAAATTTCGTCAGGAATATTAATTACCAACGGAATTCTCCCATTTACAGATGGAATTTTCCGTCGGTACTTAAGTCATTTCTTGTAGTGTCATAGAGCTACTTTAAAGTAAGAAGAAAAGGTCTTATAGCTCTTCACTAAGAGAAGTTACCAAGAAATTGGACTAGTATTGAGTTCGACAATTTGTCCACATTTGACACTATAATGAATGATCTAGACATATTATTAATAAAGAAAGATTTCAACAAGAGAGTATATAGCTCAGCTCCATAATGAGGTGGATGAGTTGAAAGAGAGGCATAGCACCTCATTGCAGTAATCAGAGCATCTACGGTCGCCAAATGAATAGCGTATTTATGGTCATTTTTTATGAATTACAAATACTTATTATATACAAAATAATTTATTTTTATTATCAATTAAGATAATTTTTACTTTATATCATCAATGTACATAATAATTTTTTTATTATCAATTAAGATAATTTTTACTTTATATCATCAATCAATTTTCTGTTTTAACAAATTAAATGTTGAAACAAATCAAAATATTATCAACAAATAACTCATAATTGTTTAAATTATACATCAACCATAACATCATCAAATAAAATTTAATGCATAGAAATTAAAAAATAGTTTTTAGTAAATTTACCGACAGAAAAACTAAGTTCATTGGTAAAATTTATTCGATTTACTAACAAATAAGTAATAACCATCAGTAATGACAACATTAACTTACCGATGGAATAATAGAATAACCAATTCCATAGGTAAGTTTGTCGACAGACATATCTTATCTGTTAGTAACTTTACTGTTCGAAGTCAGCACAGAATAATCGTCAATAAATTCACCAACGGTTATATAAAATTTTCGTCGGTAAATTTGCGATGAACATTCTGTGATTTGTTGCAAATTATTACCTATGGCCATTTCTCTAATGCCTTGGTCCGTTTGTAAATTTCGTCGCTAACTTAGCTTTCTGACTAAATGTGTAGATATTTAGTTGGTAATTTCTGTCGCTAAACTTCATTTTTTTTGTAGTGTGAATATTAATACCTAGAATTAAATACTATATGCAAAATAAGGTTACTACGTTAGAGTTTATATCAATTGGGTTATTATTTTTCTAAAATTTTGAATAAGGACAATTTTTGTTCAATTAGAGGAAAATTAGTTTTGCTTGATAGGAATTTTTTTTATAAGGCCTTTTATGGGATTAAATTCTTTGATTAATATTTAGATAGTTGATACGTGTTTTAATAGTATTTTGTTAAAGTTTTGATGATTTTTTTCAAGTTTCAAAGATGGTTCCTTAAACTTTTTGGTTAACTAATCAATTAATAATATCCTAGTATGGTCAACCAATATCTTCAAAACTCACCTCTCTTTGCTTTCCAGTGAGATTGTTAGCTTTCTAGTTGCTTGATTGGTCACCTAAATAGTTAATTTGGTATACCAATATCCTTCAGTGGTAGACCAATGTCCTAATATTTGACATTCATTTATCTTTCCATTGAGTTTTTAAGGAGTTTGGTTGTTCCTTTAGTCGATCACCTATGTACATTAGTTGGTTAATATTTTCTAGTGGTCGACCAATATCTCCTTTGTCTAAGAAATTTTATCCAGTAAGTTTATGAATTATTGGTCAACCAACAACATATATCAATTAACCAATGAAGTCTAGTAGATTGTGTTTTAAATCTAAACCATTTTTTTCTTCCATGCCTCCACTACTCACGTTTGTTTATCCCATAAACGCAAACAATTGTTGACCACTCCGTTTGTCTTTAATATCTCCTCCGCCTCCTTTCTTCTATTCTCATATTTTGTGTTTATATCCTCAAAATTGCAAACAATTCATTTTTAAAAAAAAAAGATATCACCTCCCATTTCATAAAATTGGAGATTTTTTTATTAAAAGTTATCTTTTAAAATTGATGCCTTTATAGTTAAATTTTCAAAGGACCTAAAGAAATTTCCCGTTCAATTATATCGATACATCTTTAATTTTTTAATTTTGGTATTTTAGGAATTTTTCATATTTCTACTTTTGAAATTTCGAAGCTTTCAAAATTATACATTCTTTTATTAAATTGATTATTGGATATTGCAATTATGCCTTTATTTATTAGAATTCCAAACTTTAATTTTGTTAGAACTTGACATTGATTATTTAATTGAATCTTTCAATTTAAACACAATACCGAAATTGGGGTTTTTCATTTAAGACATAATTAAGAATGTTTCTATTCAAATTGATCTTTTGTTTTGGCTTCTTAAATTTTCAATAAATTTCTTTAGGAAAAACTTTTATCATTCTTAATCAAGAACATTATATCTATCAAGTTAGTTTGAAGTATAACACATTAGTTTTAAAATTTTTAATGATTTTTTTATTCCAAAAAGAGGACGAAAGATTGGTGATATTAAATCTAAGGGGAGTTATGACATTCGAATGGAGTGATGAAATTTAAATAGAGTGATTTTTTTATCGTTTCTGTATTTCTTACACTTTATGATATGTTCGAGTAAATTTATATTATCTATATGTATGGATATTTTTTGATTTTGAATATCTTTTGTTCTTGATATTGTATTTTATGCATAATATTTTTTCATCATAAAAAAGGACAATATTGTTAAACTAAGGAAGGTTCCAATTGATGTTTTGATATTAACAAAATATAATTAATACTAATGTGTTTATTAATTTGATGAAAAGCAATATTAGAACAAAATGAAGCCATAAACTAAAAAATATAGTATATGAAGTTGACAACGAGAAAAAGTTGATAACCAATGAACTAAAGATTAAATAAGAACAAAAGAAGACCCAAGGCTCATCAAAGACATTTCACATTTTGTATTATTATTTATAAACTCACTTTGTTAATTTGATAATTCAAAAGGCTCACCATGCATAATCATTTTATCTTACTTCATTTCACGAGTCTTTACATTCATCAAGAGACACTGAAGCTTTTGATTTTAATATAACAGCCTCTTGAACTTTTGAATAATCTGTAGGTAACATTTTAGAATCGTTTTAATAATATTTGGATCAAACAAATTAGTTTTAAGCGTTTGGAAGTTTAAAAATCATGATTTTTGGGGTGACTATGTAATATCCTATTTTCTAGAACATGTTTAGGGTTTAACCCTAGATCAAGCATTGCATATACATGCATAATATTAACATTCATACACGAATTGATGTTTGTACATATTATAAGTAAGTATATACGCTCATTTGATATGTCCTAAGGTATGAAAAATATTAAGTGACTATGATGTAGATTGTGAATTGTTATGTTTTGAATTTTGGTTTGATTGGATTCCAATTAGTAAATTGGAATTAATTGTTATTAAATGGGAGATTGATGAATTAATATGTACAATTGGATTAAGAAATGCCAAGTGTAGGATAAATTGATACATAAAAAAAATAGGATGATTATGCCTATAATTGGGTGACATTTGACATAGTTAATGAATTGACAAATGGACCAATTATTATATGACATGTGGACTGATTAATTTGTGACATATGGCAATTTAATGTGTGGATTAATGCCAGCATGTGAAATGGGCAAGTGGATTCCATGCCTTAAGACATATGTCTTTGAAAATTAGTGACACCTAGCACGTTGATGAAGCAAATTCCAGCAGTAACATTTCTGCTATTTCCCTCACTTCTCTCCACCAAAATTGTTTCAAACCTTTCTCTATATTCTAGTTTTTACTCTAGCTAAATTGGTATATGAAATTCACACCTTAACATCTCGCAAAACAACCAAGAATCTAGTTGTTTGTTATCTTGTGTTTTTATTAAAATTGGCTCATCATCACCTTGAGTTTGTGATGAATTTTGCCTGCTTGGAGGGCTAGTATAATCTAGAGTTTTAAGTTGAATTGTTAGCCTAATAAGTAAGTAACAATATGATCTTTATGGAATGGTTAGTAGTATGTGAATCATGCTTGAATTGGAAAGAAATGCATGTAATATTGGTGGTGACATGTGTTGGAAATATATTGATTGAAATTAGAAGTTTTCTATGCTTGCTCTTAGTGGATGAAAAACATGGGTGTAATGGATCATAGGCCTTATCAAGAAAGCCAAACAAGAGAAGCTCATGTGGCCCATCGAGAGAGACCATTAACAGAGCTCCTCAAGCCTTCACAGCTGGTTGCAAGTTGCAAGTCTGGTAATAACAAATTTGCAACAAACTAACAGATGAATAAAATAGTTTTTGACAGCTCAACAATTGGTTTTGAATTTATTAAATTTGCTGGCAATAGATTCTCCTATATCTATAAATAAGAAGGTACTGAAACCAAATTGATAAATGGAATGAATTGACTCTCAGTATCTACGAGTCCTTTTTTTAACAAACACCTCATCTTCATTTCTCTGACCTTATTCTTCTTCTTCTTCTTCTTCTTCTTCTTCTTCTTCTTCATTTCTTCTTAAATGCACACATGGTATTAGAGCCATAGTCAAATCACAATGGCAGAAACACAAATTCAATCAACACCCATAACTCAATCTAGATCAGACTATGTTGAACATACCACCTCTCAAATCCTAAACCAATTAAATGGAAACAATGTCAAAAACAGTTACTATTTAGTTTGGAAGAAGGCAGACAAGCTCTTAATGAGCTAGTTAATCTCAACAATTAATGACAACCTCATTGATCAAATCACACAATGCAAGTCTTAATCTGAAATCTGGACAAGATTGGAGAAACACTTTAATAAACAATCAATGACAAAAATTATAGCACTCAGAAATCAACTACAGACAACTAGAAAGGGAGGAGAATTTGTCACACACTTTGTGCTCGAAATCAAGAACATCAATGATGAGTTACTAGCAGTTAGAGATGACATCAGGGAGAAGGATCTTGTAATGAGTGTTCTAACTAGCATTGGTGTAACATCCCGTTACATGCGAGAAGGTTAGAATAGTAAATATAAGTGACTAATGAGAGCTTAGAAAAGCATTTTCATGCTCATGCATAATATGGCATACATATACACATGAATAGTAAATTTTTCTGCACATGAAAATAATTGTACATGCATTCATGAATAATTATGGGTATAATTTGATTGATTTGTGAATTTTTTAGAATTATGAATGTTTTTACATTGAAAATTTTACGGGTTAGTCGAATTGTAATATTTTTTAATTTTGGTGATTTTAAGATTTATTTTCAAAAATTATAAAAAATTATGGGATTTTTATGGAAAATAAAAAATAGGAAAAAGAAATCAAAAGAATATTGGAGATAATTGGATTGTAAAGATGATAGTTGTATTGTAAAGAGGAGAGCTAAATGGAGTTAGTTTCAAAAGAAACTAAGCTAGAACTTAGGCATTAGGAAAGTGACAAGTGACACTTAGTTAAGTTGCTTTTGTAATTTGTTAAAAGTAAGTTGAGTTATTTGAGAGTTAAAAAGGGGTTAGTGTTATTTCCTAAGCTTCCATCTCTTTCGTAGCAACTTTCTCTGGAATTCTTTCCATATACAAAGTTTTCCATCAAATACTTTCTGAGGGATTGCTTTGTTTTTTTCCTCATCCCACACTACTATTTGTTTCATCTATCCTAAGAAAAACCAAAACTGGACAATTTCCTCAATAGAGTATGTGTATTGCATGGAGTTTAGGGCTTTGAGATAATTGAAGATTGTGGAGTTTTCAACAAGTAGTGAATAAATCCTTTAGAGTTATAAGTTTATGAAATAAATTTGATGAATTATTGCCATCCGCATGACCATGGAATTTTCGTGTATATATATACATGGCTACTGTGAAAATGGAATGAAAATATGGATAAAATGTTATTTTAGTTTTGATGGATTTTAGTGATTAGGTGACGTGGAAATGAATTTTGGAGTTTGAAATAGCAATAAAATGGTGTATGAAGTGAGTGTAGAAAATCAAAGAATGAAAAGGTGGTATACTCTGTTTCTTGTTTTTCTTCACTATGCACGAATATATATGTGTGTGTGTTTACATGAGTTGGTGTTTTCCTTAGAGATGATCAAAAAAGTGGTATTTGAGTTGAAGGGTAGTTGTAAAATGATGGTTTGAGATGAAAATGAGTGTAAAAATGAAGATTGATAGGAAATATGGAGATTGAGAATTGAAGTTAAAAATGCAGAAAAAAATGACAGAGCATGAATATGATAAACATGAATTTTTAGCTTTTGATGGTTTTTGATTAAACTTGTATATTTTGGGGTAATATGAATGTATGGTAAATGAGTTGATTGAAATGGAGTAGAAAAAAATTAGAAATAAAAATTTGAAGTGTTGGATTTTAGAGAATGAAGTCTAGAAATTTTTTGAGAATGAACAATGAGAGTTGAGTTTTCGATCTAAACTTTCATAAATTTTTCTGTGTTTATCTAGGTAGATTTTTACAAAATTGTCTCATAAAAGTTGTAGATATTTCTTTTATCTTTCCATTGATATAAAGTATGAAATTTTTGGGCATTGGAGTTGAGATATATGATATTTAGAAATCTGTGATGTTACATGGGACGGGCATTCGGGATAGCTACATTGATTTGAAATTTTGACCCTTATAGAGGCAAAATTTGTTTTTGAGGTCTCATGAAAGTTGTTGATCTAGAAGTCCTCTTCAAAATAGTCTTTGCATCACCTTAATCAAATATTTGTAGTAAAAGTTATACCCATTTTACCAAACAGGGCTGAAAAAGAAGAGAAAAGGGAGGAAGAGGGAGAAAGTCGCGATCGCGACGACTTTGCCGAACGCGCGCCCATGCGATTGCGACCCACAGATCCTCCTCCTAGCCTGTACATGTTTCACTATTTTGGCCATAACTTTTTCGTTCGAGCTCCAAATGACCTGATTTTTGAAGCATTGGATTCATAACACATTCCTCTATCTCTCCATAAAAATTTATAGCTTTTGTTTTTGATTTAAAAAAGATTGATTGAATCAAAATGTGCGGATCGGTGGGAAGAGTATGAGTTAGATATTTTTACTAAACATATTTCAGTATTTTGGTGATATCTTGATCTGTAGGATTACAAATGAGATGAATTTTAATTTGCAGTAAACTAGAGATATAGGTCTACAAATTGTCTCAAGAAGTTGAATTTTGATTCAGCCTCTAAGATGTTGAATTTCTGGATGGAAATTGTGCATAGTACACTGTTTTGGAATATGGATAACCCGATAATGTTTAAGGCATATCTTTCAAATTATTAAACCAAATTGAGTGATTTTGGTGTCAATGGAAAGATAAGATATAGAGGAACACTTTTCTAGAAGAGAGTTTACCAAATTACCTCATTTTCACCTTCTGATTGAACATGAACAGTAGACCTGAAAGGGGTTTCTTGGAAAAATTTGAAAGTGATTCAATGAATTATAAATTGTGATTTAATGGTTTTATTGAGGTATAAACCTAAGTATAAATTATACTTAGATGACTTTTGATATGGGAATGATTTTGTGATGAAATTAAAGAAAAGATACCCAGGATTGTCATGAACATGCATTGTACATAATCATTTTCATATATGTGCATTATTGAACAATTATAATTGTGCAAAGCTATTATGTGTGTGAAATGTCTATTGCATAAATGAACTGTGCAGGTTAGAATGTCCACATTCAGGCATTTCTAGAATTTGGAAGCGAATTCTAAACTGGAGCGTACTGTGAGTAGACCTAGATGGTCTTACCTTATTATTTGTTTCGTTTATGTTATGACTTAAGTGATTATGAATGAGATGTGAATTGATTGTGTTGGTTTCCAAATAGAAGGTCTGATGAGTGTGTTGTATGAATGAAATATTGAAGTGCTCATTGAATGTGAATTGGATGAACTAAGTGTATGCAATTTGATTGTTAAATATGTTCTGAAAGTGCATTTGCATGTAAATGAAAAGTGATGCTCAACTCTAATGTTGAATGTCGGACTACGATAAAATGACATGTGAATGTGAGTGAATGTGAATCATGCAAATATGACTGATGCATTTCATTTCCTGAATGCATGAAATATAATGGCTGTTATGATCAGATTAGCTACTGAACAGAGCTTTAAGCTCAACAAGTGGCAATGAGCCTCGAGCTCAAAAGTGATTTAGGGCCTTAGGCTCAACGTTTAATGAGCCCTCTATCTCCCAAACGGATAAGAGACAGTTATCAATGAGCCCTATATGGGACAGTTAGACACTCGATCACAACAAAGTAACAAATAGTCTCATGCGCACTGCATATGCATAAAATGAATAATTAAGTGTATTGAATATGAAGTGTGAAATTGAATGTGAAAAATAAAATAATGTGAAATGTGAAATATGTGTTATGTGATTGGGTAAGCCATCGATGATGGTCAATAATTAAGTTCGCAAAACTCACCCAAAACTTACAAATATTTTTCAAGACTCAGAAGAATACCCCGTTAAGCAAACGGGAGTATACTTACTACGGCATGCAAGTAAAAAATCGAGGTCGGGATCAGTTGGCATCTACATTTGTATTTTCCTATTTTTTATAAATTTGTATATTCAGAAATGGTTGTACAAATGTGTTTACATTGTAATGTAAAGACGTTATGTCTAAGTGTTTTGTTTTTTTTAATAGGCCCTAAGTGATTAGTGAATCTCTGATGAATTGTGTAACTGAAAATGTTTATGAATGAAATAAAGCAGGCTCAAATTGATTTCTGATTTTCGCGTATTTGATTGTATAAAAAAATAAAAATTATACTGAGTTTTTGACTGACTAAGTGATTTAGCACGCCACCCTCACGAGGCACGAACTCGAATATCACCCATCGATATCAGGTTCGGGTCTTGCGGAAGTGACGTGCTACAATTGGTCATGAATTTGATCATGTCGTTGTACTCATCTCCTCTCAATTAGAAACTGTCTCTCTTGAAAACACTCAGTACCAGCTCATGCTTCATGAGCAAAGAATCACTTAACTAAATAACATCACAAAATCAAGATTCCTGAGTAATGCTAATCTAATTGAGCTCAATAATCCTAGAAATTGAGGAGGTGGAAGATTTGGTGGTAGAGGTCTATGAGGCAGAGGAAGATATAGAAATGGTCGATGTTTTAGGTCTGGTCCCAAACTTTACTGTCAAATTTGTCCAAAGACTGGACACTCAACTATTCAATGCTATCATAGGTTTGACCAAAACCTTCAATCAAATTTCAGGATGAATAGCCCAAGAGCTCAAAATCCTAAACCTTCATTTGGCTCATACAATCCAACTCCAAGACCTCAATCAGGAAACATGGCACACTTGTTTCACTCAATTGATCACAGTCCCTATTTTGGAGGTGAATCAACATATATCAACTCTAACCAAGGGTCTCAACACACAACAAATCAAGCATATTACTCACATAATTCAGCCTATATTACATCACCAAAAAAAGTGGCAGATTAGGCCTGGTATGCAAATAGTGGTGCCACAAACCACATCACTTCTTAGCTAGGTGATCTGACCATAACGTCACCTTACTCAGGTAATGATTTTCTGTTTGTAGGAAATGGTGCAAAGTTGGTGATAACATATATAGGTTAAACATATATCATGTCGTCTAATCCACACAAACCCATTTTATTCCTAAAAGATATCTTACATGTACCCAACATAACCAAAAATTTACTCAGCATTTCAAAATTTAGTAAAGACAATAATGCTTATGTTGAGTTTTTTGGCAATGAATGTGTGATTAAGGACCTGGACATAAAGGAAATACTGCTCAAAGAAGTTCTTAAAGGAGGACTATATGAAGTAGAGTTCAAGAGGATCAATGGAAATTGTGATAAAAGAGGCCTCAACCTAGCCAAAACACTGAACATTCAACATGTACTCCTTGCTGCTAAAGAATCTGTCACTAGATGGCATGCAATATTAGGGCACCCTACCCTCAAAATTTTTCACTTCATTCTTAATAAAAACAATATTCCTTTTACCATTACAGTTGAGAAGTTTTGTGAAGCCTGCAAGTTAGGCAAAATACATAAGTTGCCATTTGAAACTAAAAATAGTAGAGCCTCTAAACCTCTGGAATTAATATTAACAGATTTATGCGGACCTGAATCGGCCATATCCACTGATGGATACATGTACTATGTGGTGTTTATAGACTCATTCTCGAGATACTCTTGGTGTTATCCCTTGAAACTCAAGTCTGATGTGTTTGACGCATTTGTTAAGATCAAAAAGATGGTGGAAAATAACTTTGAATGTAAAATAAAATGCCTACAAACAGATATGGGAGGAGAGTTCAAACTTATAGCTGACTATTTGGTGAATGAAGAAGTCAATGTGAGATACTCATGCCCATACACAGATGAACAAAACGGAATAGCTGAAAGGAAACATCAAGCTATAGTAGAAACTGGACTTACTCTTCTGGTCTTTGCTCACATGCCTTTAAAATATTGGGTCGATGCTTTCCTAATAGCTAACTTAGTGCTTAATAGCCTACCATCAAAGGCTATAGGAGATATGGTTCCTTATGAAATACTATTTCATAAAAAGGTTAACTACACTTATCTCAAGGTTTTCGGGGGTGCTTGCTATCCTTATCTAAGATGGGGCTTATGATCCATTACATCCTCCCTAAAACTAAACTTTGGTAGGGAGATCAGATTAAGTTTGGATGGAAGCAATAGGAATTGGTTTTTGGGCAAGGAACTTGTCAATGTATCTGCAATTTGTAAGGTTGAAGGTATGTATCTCAGTTCAATGACACCATTTGCTACTTTCTCTCATAAGAAGTGTGTGTCAATTTCAATATTTTTTTTCTTTGAGTGAAGGACTGGGTTCTTTGCCAAGGAATTGGCACTTGCATTGTCACACCAAATGATGTAAGGAGCTGGAATTGTGTGTCGAAGTTCTTGGAAAAGAGAATGTATCTATAAGATGTCTGTAGTGGCCAAAGCCATGGCTCTATACTTTGCTTCAGTGCTTGACCTAGCTACCACTTGTTGATTTCTTGAGCTCCAATTAATGAGGTTGCCTCCTAGTAAAACACTGAAGTCAGTGATGCTTTTTCTATTATATATGAAGTTGGCCCAGTCAGCATCTACAAAACTTCCTAAGTTTAAGTTGATTGTGGGTTTAAATGGAGACCAAGGTCATTTGTTCCCTCTAGGTATCTTAGGATCCTTTTGCAAGCCTATTAATGAGTTGTTATGGGAGTATGGAGAAATTGGCTGAGTTTGTTTAATGAGAATGAGATATCTGGTCGAGTGTTTGTGAGGTATTGTAGAGCACCAACAGTGGTTCGATAAAGTGAAAATTGATCAAAGGAATCACCATCCAATTTCGACAGCTTTTGGGAGACATTCATTAGAGTGTGGCAAGGCTTGCAGTCCAATATATTGGAACGTTCGAGAAGATCTGTGACATACTTAGATTGTGTTAGGAGAAAACCTCTGTTGTTTCTGTGGACTTCAAAGCCAAGAAAGTAGCTTATAGGACCCAAAAGTTTGAGAGCAAATGTTCTTTGTGGGAAGTTAAGAGTATTTGTCACCAATTTTGAGTTACTTCCAGTTATTAGTATGTCATCGACATAGACTCGTAAGTAAATGATGTCACCTTCTGATTGTTTGATAAATAAGGAGGTATCTTACATTGAGTTATAGAAACCCCAGTTGACTAGAGCTGATTTCAGCTTGGTGAACCACACCCTTAGGGCTTGCTTTAATCTGTAGAGGGCTTTGTTGAGTTTACACACGTAGGATGGTTTTCCAGAATCTTTAAAGCATGGAGGTTGCTCCATGAACACTGTCTACTCTAGGTTGCCATTAAGAAAGGCATTTTTAATTTCTAGCTGTTGAATCTCCCAGTTGTAGGTTACAATTAAGGTGAATATTACTCTTATAGTTGTTCCTTTGACTACAAGACTAAAAGTGTCATGTTAGTCAAGTCCAATTGTTTGGTGAAAGCCTTTGGCCACCAACCTGGCCTTGTGCTTGAGGAGTGACCTGTCTGAGTTATGTTTGATGTGAAAAACCCACTTGCACCCAAACAAGTTCATAATGGGTTAATATGGGACAAGTGCCTAAGTGTTATCCGATTGCAAAGCCTTGAATTCTTCTTTCATGGCTTAAAGGCAACAGGAGCATTAGATTGCTTCATAGGGTGTATTAGGTGTGTCATTGAAAGTAGTTGCTGTGTAGGATTTTGGTTTAAAATTTCCATGCTACGATCTTGTTATCGTTGGATGGGTTCTTTAGCTTGGTGTTTGGTTTTGGCCTTCTGTGTGAGGTTTGGGTGGTTGGTTGTGAAGTGTGTCTGGTGGTTGCAAGTTTATAGTTTTCGTGTGGGCCATAGGATGTGAATTATAGTTGTTGGGTACATGTTGCAGTGATGTAGGGTCATGGTAGATGTCAGGTGTAGATGAGACAGTCTCTAGAGTTTGCTCTGTTGGGGGTCTGGTTGCTTGTGCAGGTGGATTAGCATGTGAGATGAATTTGTCACTTGTTTCTTTTAGCATCTGAGAGGCTACAATGGTTGGTGTGATATAATAGAATGTGTTGGCATTTGATGACTTTGAACCTGTCAAAAATAATGCACAAAAAGGTAGGTCAATTTCATTAAATATCACTTGACGTGATATGTAGATCCTGCATGAGCTATGAAGGCATAAATATCCCCTGTGTGTTGAGTTGTACCCAATTGAGACACACTTGCTTGTGTGGAAGTCCAATTTGTGCTTGTTGTAATCCCTTAGATAAGGATAGCAAGCATACCCAAAAACCTTGAGATAAGTGTAGTCAACCTTTTTCTAAAATAGTATTTCATAAGGAACCTCATCTCCTATAGCCTTTGATGGTAGGCTATTAAGCACTAGGTTAGATGGTAGGAAAGCATCGACCCAATATTTTAAAGGCATGTGAGCAAAGGTGTAACATCCCGTTACCCATGTTAGGGCTATAATTGTGAATTATGGAAAATTATAAGAAATTAGGAAAATGCACATCATGCATAATTAACAGTAACATACATTTATTTTATACATTCATATGATTATACATGCATTCATTGGCATTTTCGGGTAAATTGGTTCATAAATGAAAATTTTAAATTTTTGTTTGTGTTAAAAATTTATTTGAAGAGTGTTATTATTATTTCAAAATTTTTAGTAAATTTTAGAAATTTTCGAAAAAAATTGGTAAATTGGATATTTTAGAAATTTTTGGTGAATTATTTTTTGGTTGAAAATTTATTTAGAGAGTATTAGTAATATTTTGGATTTTTGGTGAAATTTTTGGAATTTTTGAAAATTTGGGTATTTTTTAGATTTTTAAAAAAATATAAAAATAGACTAGTTATGTGGTGACATGTGGCAACAATACTTATGTGACAAATGATAGATTGCTATTGTGACAAATGGTGAACCGATGGAGACAATAGCACACGTGAAGGACATGCAATGAACCCACGTATTATTATGTTTTGGTTAAGGAGAGTTACAGTAGCTTTCGTTCATCTGAAGTATTCTTTGCTTGGTTTTCTCCATCACCGAACATTGAGTTGCTCTTGTTGGTTGTCTTTAAGTTATTATTACTGCTGGGAATAATTGAATCCAGTAAGTAGTTCTGATGATGTTCATTTTCTAGTGTAAATATATACATGCATGCATGGGTTTTAGAATGGTAGTTACGGTGATGTACTGTTCATGTATGAAGTGTTTATGGGTTTGGATTTAAGGGAACAAGCTTGAGAGATGCAGTGATCGGGGAACTAAGATGTTCATGTAACGTTTATATGGAAATGAGTTTTTGCTTATATGAATAAGTCTGAAAAATTGCAAATGATGTTAACATCTGTGAGTTAAGGAACAAGGTTAGGAAGCTGATGAGCATATATATCTACTCTGTTTTGGTTTTGAGAAAATCGAAACTGTACATGCATACATTTGTGTTTGTTGTGTATCAGTAGATGAATTTAATGATATGAGATGAAAATTTGGATGAAGTTATTGTTGGATATTAAAATGCATGCATCAACATATATGCAATTAAACATGCTCTATTCTTGTTATATATATATGCGTCAATGTTTGGGTAGTGTGGTGATGGATGTATGGGAGGTAGAGTTAAAGAAAACAT
>JANIJH010000004.1:7431471-7446805 GCA_024520975.1 Erythroxylum areolatum
TCTTAAGAGCTAAAACTTCATAATAATTTAGACAATACCTCAAAATAATTTAGACATGCTTAATTAAATAAAAAAAATTTCAGGGGCCAACACTTTTGATGACTTATATAAATTATTGCTTAGTGAAGAGGAGAATCTTGTTGCTGAAATAAATGCGAAGTCACTTCTACAACCTACAACTCACTATGTCAATTCAACTATCAAAGGATATTCATCTTGTGGTAAAGGAAGAAATCAAGCGGTGACACGTGGTAGAGGATGTTCCAATGTTGGTACCTTTTCGGGTGGAAATTTACGAACTCCATATGAATTACCTCACAATTCTTACATAATTGGCAATTCGGTGGACAATATTCAGTGTCATAATTGTAATGAGTTTGGTCATATCTCTAGGCAATATCCTTCAACAAATCATAAAGCTATCAATCCACGACAATAAAACTTAAACCAAGTCAAACCTACTTCTACTCTAGCAACCTCAATCTTGGATCCTGGATACTGGAGCAACTCACAATCTTACTCATGATTTAGAAAATCTTATCATTCATAATGAGTATCATGGCCCTGAAACAGTCAAAATTGGTAATGATAAATTCCTTCATATCTCTCATATTGGTTCATCTTTTTGTCAACCTTTAGATAAGTCTTTTTAGCTTCATAATTCTTCTTGTAAGAATTTATTATCCGTTTATGCTTTTATTAATGTCAATAATGTTTCTATTGAATTCTTTTCTCATTGTTTCATGACTAAGGATGTCCACGCGAAGGAGCTCCATCATTTATGCTAGAATAATAATGGTTTATGCTCTTATAACCCATTCAACAGCCTCATAGTCTAGTCACCATAATGACTTGCACTCTAGAGCAATGGTATTCGCATTTAGGACTTTCAAATTATCAAACACTTTGGCAAGCACTTTAGCAACATAAAATTCCTTTTATTTCTCATAATAAATCAATTCTTTTCCATGCTTATAATGTTAGTAAGGTTTATAAGTTACTTTTTTCAGTCTCCCATTTTAAAGTTAACGGTCCACTTAAATTGATTTGTTCTGATCTTTAGGGTCCGTCTCCTGTTCCTTCCGTGGATGGTAATCAATATTATGTACTATTTTATGATCGTTATTCTAAATATTGTTGGATTGATTTTATTAAGGACAAATCTGAAGTAGCATTTTTTATCAAGTTTCATCATATTATTGAAAATTTTTTGATCGACAAATAAAAATCTTTCAAGCTTATTGGAGAGGGGAATATCAAGGCTTGCAATCATATTTACTTGCAAATGGAATAACTTAATGTAGCTCATGTCTTAAAACTACAAAACAAATTGGATATGTAGAGAGAAATCATCGATATATTATAAAGACTAGTTTGACTTTAGTTCAAAATTCCTCCATTCCCACAGATTATTGGACTTATGCTTTTGATACTACAATTTACATAATAAATCGGTTGCCTACACCTATTCTTTCTCATTCTAATCTGTATCAAATTCATTTTCAACAAAGTCCTTATTACAATAATCTTCCAGTTTTTGGATGCTTGTATTATACTTAGTTATGACCTTATACTCTATATAAATTAGCACCTCATTCTAAATAGTTTGTTTTTATGGGATATAACAAGCTTTATAAAGGTTTCTATAGTCTTTATCTTGAATCTAAAAAGTCTATTATCTCACGTCATGTTTTTTTCGATGAACAAGAATTTCCTTTTTCCAAATCTTCCATGACGAGTTCTGGTGTTTAGGATTCCTCACCAGGCACTATTTTTTTACCATCATGATTCACTCATACTTCTACCTCACTATCGTTACCTTTGTCCTTGCCTAATGCAACTACCTTAACTAATTCCACACCTTTTACTACAAGGACAACATCATCTACCCAACCCACACACCATAAATCAACGTCATCTCAATCCTTTGCCACACCCAATATTGATGGCCCTTTTTTATTTTCTCAACGAACACACCCACACCATCTATAAACCATCCATCCATCCATCCACATTACCCAGTCCCACCACAACCCCCATCGTTGATAATTCATTACATATGCCATATGCATCACCAAAAAGCTCTTCTATAACATCATCTGAATTGTCTTTATTTGTTGACTTAACTCATTATAATTCTAATACTATCGCACTACCTAGTCGACATCCCATGGTTACCAGATCTAAAATTAGTACTCTTAAGCTTTGTCAAATTGTTACCTCTTTTGAAATTGAACCATCAACTTATAAACAAGCCAGTAAATTTGAAAAGTGGAGATAAGCAATCGTAGAAGAGTGTAATATGATCATTCGCAACAATTGTTGGGTTTTAGTGCCTCCTTCTTAAGTTGGTAATATAATTGGATGCAAAAGGGTATATCATATCAAGCGAAAGTCAGATGGTACCATTGATCAATATAAGGTGCATTCAGTGGCAATCAGACTCAATCAATGTCCAGGTGTGGATTACATGAACACTTTTATTCTAGTTATTAAACCTGACATTATTCGTCTTTTATTATCATATGCTTTATCTAATAATTGGGAGATTTGACAATTGAATGTTTCTAACTCCCCTTTACATGGTTGACTTAACAAGAATGTTTTTATGCAACAACTACAAGGATATGTTCATCCTACATATTTGAACTATGTTTGTAAATCACAAAAATCTGTTTATGGATTGAAACAGGAACCTCAAAAATGGTTTAAGTGCTTGATGAATGCATTAACCAACCTTGGTTTCAAGGATTGAAAGACCGATAGCTCTCTCTTCATCCTACATCATGGTTCGGTTTAAGTTTTTTGTTCGTTATATGTTGATGATATTATTATCATGGAAGAAAATAGTCATATGGCCACCAACACAATTTGTTCTCTCTAACATTCATTTGCATGATGTCTTTCTTACTTTTTGGGCATAGAGGCATATTGGACTTCAAATCGTTTACTCAATCCAAATATATAAAGGATTTGTTAAACAAAGCTTATATGGAGGATGGAAATAGTGTTGTAACACTAGCTTATAACAAAAGTAAAATTAAGTATTCATGATGGGACTTCTTTTGTTGACACTACTCTTTGTCAAAGTATTGTTGGAGGTTTGCAATACTTCTGTTTAACTCATCATGATATTTGTTATGCAGTTAACAAGGTTTCTTAATTCATGCATTCACCTATTGATCAACATTGGACAACAGTTAAACGAATACTTAGATATCTTCTTAGCACTATTAATCATGGCATTTTGTTGAGAATCTTAAGTTCTTTTTATATCTCGGCTTACAGTGACTTTGATTAGGGAGGCAACATTGATGATCGTAAGAGTACCACAGGCTTTACTATTTATATTGGTAAAATTTTAATATTATGGGAAACAAGGAAACAAAGAATGATGGCTCATCTACTGAAGTTGAGTATCGTGCTATTGCTACTGCTGTAACAGAGTTACAATTGTTACAATCGGTTATGTAAGAAATTAGTATTCCTTCAACATCCTCTACTATTTTATGGTGTAATAATTTAAGTGTTACTTATCTCACTACTACACCTATTTTTCATACAAGTCTAAACATTTGGAAATTGAATTTTAATATGTGTAGGATAAAGTTGATAATAAAGAACTTCAAGTGCATTATATTGCAACTATCGATCAACTAACTGATGTTTTAACCAACCATTATCAAAGCCTCTTTTTCATCATTTAAATACCAAGTTGACTATCTTTTGAAGACTAGTTCAACTTGCAGGAGGGTAATACGGATAACTAGAATCCTTATCTATTGTAACCATTATTATTTGGATTGTTAAGTATTGTGTATCTAAATTGATACTTATCTTATAAGATAGACATTATCCAAACTCATCCTACAGTTTAGAAAGACTTATCCTACAGCTTAACATGAATGAAGTGTATTTTCCTTTCTAAATATCTTTTATACTTCTATAATTAATCTATAAAATATAGAGGAACATTAATTTTATACTTGCAAGTTTCAAGGTTCTAATACCTTGAAAAACTTCTTTAATATTATTTTTATTCTTTTCTTGATGACGAAACACACCTGCAAGGGCACTATATATATAATAACAGTGATTATATATAAAAAGAATACAAATTGCAATAAATCATTAATATCTTAATTATGGGCATGAATTGGTAAAGCATAGTTGACTTTAATAATTCTCCATAATTTCAACATATATGATTTCCTTTTGAAGAATTTGTGTCCTTCTTGTGATTTGCTTCCTTATCAGAACCTATGTAAGGTTTCAGTCATCTCACTTATTTTATAATAAAAAACTCGCACTCGAGTAGAAGGTAAATAACTTTTATTACATAAGATTTTTTTGTAAGCCTATGTTGACTTTGACATAAGAGTCTATATTGGAAAATCAAGGTAGGATCTGATTCCACACGCAATAAAATAATTATAAAACTTATTTATATTTGATTTACTAAAGCTAATATCACTTAAAATTCTATAAAATGATTAACGCATAAATTATAATAAAGCAAGAATCATAATTTGTACCTTATTATGAAGCTTGATCATATTCTTGTTATATCCCTCAAAAATCATTATTAAAACTAACTCATCTCAACCACCATACCTACACGAGTATCTAATCTCTAATGGTATCCACAAAACTTATTGAGAGAACTCTATAACTGTAAGAGAGAAGGTTAAGCAAGGAGCGCTAGCTCCCTTAGAGCTTAAGTCTATTTATAATAAGTTTTGAATATTTTAGTAATTTAATTAAAATTAAATACCAATTATGCCTAAATAAGATCCAATGTCTCATATTGATCCTTATTTGTTAAATATATGATATTTAATTATAAAGTTTCTCAAACTTTACGATCTAATCTAACTTAATTAAAATATATTTTCTCTTTTCAACCCATGGATACAAATTACTAAAATATATTAGGTTTCCAAATATGTTGACAATGGATACAAATTATAACACTAAATTTCTATTTATGATTAAATAAATTAAACTCTTTTAATTTATCTTTAATTTATGATTTTGGCTAACCTTTTTGTGCATGATTTTTTCGTATAATTCAATCATTTTATCATACAATGTTTTGATTAGAGATAGGGTATGAAATTAATGTATATTTTATTTTGAGTCCAATCATATTAGTTCTCCATCATTAGCTATTGATTCAATCAATGACATTTGTAAATTATTTACATAATTTCATCCTACCTTTTGATAAGGATTTTCTAAATCATTATTAATCGAAGACAGTAGAACATTCCCTCTAATTACTTTAGGGTGATGAATCCTATATCAATCACTCAACTACCTCTGTATAGTTCACGCTGCATCTAATGACTACTGATTGAACTACCTATGATTAGAATATGTTATTAGTATAAAAACATAGCAATCCCTATACAAGATAACTTTGGAGATCTCAAGTCAAAGGTCACTTATATAATCATCACAATGAGAAGTTTCATAGACATACAAGTAATTTTGCAAATGGATTTTTCATATTAGGTCAGTTCAGTGAAGTTGTTCTCTAATAAGCACCTATATGTTTGTTTAATTATCTTCATACTTTAGTCTATGAAATTAACTACTTTCTTCATAAGGAAAGACATAACATCTATTTAGTCTTTCTACATTCCATTAATGCCCTGTCGTAATAGAACAATGATTAGGAACAATTTAGGGATAATACATAAATGGAATATGAATCTTATAATTATAATCTCATCAGAGTTTTATTTACAATATATAATTATCATATGGACTTTAACATATACATTTAAATATGTACAAAATAAAAATAACTTTAAATTATTTTGTCACTAAACTATAACTAACCAATTGGATGTACGACATAAATCAACAGTCTATTCTTTAGAAGAATTTGTGGATGAATCTTGAGTATCCTAAAGAGTTTCAGCCTATACTCAGTAGAGGTCACTTAAACACCATACCATTATCCTATAACTGGGTTATATAGAATGGTGTGCTTTTTGTGGTTTATTACACTATTTTTTCTTATTTTTAATTAATATTTTCATTTTAAAGAATAAAACAATTTCACATATACCAACTTTTTGCTTACATGTAAGCCAAGTTTATTATTTAAAGGATATGGTGGGTGAAACATTAATCTTTATATATTGGATTCAATCACTATATAACTATCTATTATCCATTTGATTAATTAGAGTTGATTGGTGATCATACAACTATATTCTGATACACAAATTATTTTAAATCTATTACCTTTTTATTTTTTAGAAATTAAAGTAAATCTATTAAACTTGTCTAAGCGTTAATTGGATTGTCAATTTTATTTCCAATGAAGACACTCTAAGACAGATAGATCTGTGATTAAATTTAATAATAGTGATAGTAAAAATTTATCTTAAAGTTTCTCCTTTTATAAACAAAATTTTAAAAACTATACTTAGATTTTAGATATCTTAATAAAGTTAAGATTCAACTCTAACCATAAAATTTAGTTAGTCTTTGATTAAGATTTTATCTCTGTATATATTTAAAACATATAGTAATTGAACATATCTTTTCACTAAGGCAAAAAATGTTTTAGGTAACAAACAAAAGCATAGTTATTATAAGTACAATTATTGTTGTCTTTTTATTAAGGCAACAGAATTCTTACAAGAAATAGTGCTGCAATAAGTATAACTCAACAGAATTTGTTGATTAGGCAACAAAATACTTTAAGTTTTAACTAAAACAACACATTAGTTTCAAACTATGGCAACAATTTTAAATAGATATTGCAACACTTTAAGTCTTTTTAGGCAACAATGTTAAATAGATAAGGCAATAAAGTGAATTTTTTAGGCAACAATTTGCAATAATAAAAGAAATAATTTATTCTTTCGTTACCAATAATATTTAACATAAAAGCAATATCAATAATATTTAGCATAAAAGCAATTTCTTATCATTTTGTAGGCAACGTCTATATATACATTAAAAGCAGTATATGGATATTAATGTACATATTATCAAAAGTAAACAACCAAAAATTTGCATTTATATATAATATATAGTCCATAAGGACTTGAAAATTCAACATTTAATATATTTAAAATACAAAAACAAAAAATTACTAGCTATCTACAATATCGTCCATCATTCCATATAGTATATAAATGAATTATCTAAATACTAAAAAAACTAATACGTATGAGCACTCCAAAATTCTTCACGAAGTATTTCCTTATCCACTCCTAATCATTGCCATCCTACTAAAAAAAGAAACAAAATGTATATTAGAATTGTAAAACTATTATGCTTACTAACAAGTTTATATATCTAAAAAATGAAATACAAACTACCTTATTGTGGCCTTAATTTAATCAAGAAAAATAATATAGTTCAAAAACTAACAACATAACAATTCAATTCTTTTGATGATCAAATTTAGAAAGCATGAACGTAAGCAATTAATCTAAAAAAAGATAACAAGATAATGTACAACAACAGTGAGTTAAGGAAACGAAATCATTCAAGATCTCACAAGAAGGCTAGAAGTTGGAATGCATTCTTTCTCTTGCAATGATTAAGGAAATGAAAGCATTTTCTTAAAATGAAGTTGGAAGCAGTCGAATCAATCAATTGAGTAGTGGAACACATCTAAAGAGAAAAGAACGTCTAATTTATAAGTTATATTCTGCAGTCCATCAAGAACATCTAGTATTGTCACAAAAGAAACTTCTACACTAGAAATTAAACAAAATGAAGTGTGACAATCCTATTAGCAGTTATTAGTCCAAACTATATCCAGAAGCATAACAAATTGAACAGTAAAGACTTTGACAGTACAAGGAGTGATGTAAGACAAATAGAAGAATTATTTATTAGTAGCTAAAATTGTAGTATTAACTTAATAATGTTTGTTTTGTGAGGCTTGTGCTAAAAGTGATAACAAATTGAAAAAGATTGTCACACCTAAACATGCTTATAATGAGCATCCCAACAAATATAGCATTCACTAGTAGCCAAACCTTAATCAACCTTCATGTCTAAGGTTATGTTCAAGTAAAAATCAACTCAACATTGATACAATCAACACTGATATCAAATTCTGTAACCAACAAAATATTCACATCAACTAGTTGCATATTGAAATAAGAATAAAGAAAAACAAAGATGGACAAACAAAGATATAAAATCTGTTTTAAAATTTTAAATTAAATAACATTTCAGCAATCCTAATGGAACCATTGTTAAACAAGAAAGACAATAGCCCTGCTTTATTACTGTCATCTGGTCTAGCATGTGAAGTGGGTTGTCTTAAACTAAAAATTAAACAACTTACAAAATAGTTTACACAACTTTGTCACCGTCATCTAAAATCTTATCAAACCTCAATTAGATCTGATCATACCATTGCATTCCCTTGCAAACAAAAGCCTTTCTTCTTCATGCTTATGATAAGCATAATTCCAATAACCTTAATATCCTAAAGAGCAAGTTGACGTAAGAATAAATTAAACCCTGGCCACTATGGAGACAAAAAAGGAAACCAAGCATAATTTAGAACGTGAACCTAACTTGTAGCTCACAAATAGAACATAAATAGTTTATAATATATGTGCAAAATAAAAACCAAAGGAGCAATGTGGTTGTAAAAATAAATTTCCTACAAACTAATAGGAATAAGAGGTGACAGGCTAGGAATTTGTGCTCTTTTGAATTCACTCTATGTCCACATAAATAAGGAATAGAAGTCCACAAACCTACACATGATATAAACTAAAACATATATGCAGATTTGTAAAACTATTGGAATGCTATGAGAAATGCTAGGACAATTTTAAGATAGTACCTAGAGGCAGCTAAAAAGCACAAACATAACATAAATTCCCACGCTTTGACATTTAGGTTGCAGTTGAAGACATTATCAAGTATCAATTTTTGTAGGCAGATTCCTTAAGGAAACAAGATTGCTAAGTTACTTGATCTTACCATATGGACAATGTCAATATTTTCATTGTTGCATTCTTCTTATACTTTGATAGAAGGATTAGTAAAGCAGAGATTGACAATAACTTATATAGACTAACAATGTCGATATTTTTGTTTATTAGGCAGTTTGAAATATAGAATCAAATGTGACAGTTGCAATATACTCAGTATTTTGCTAAGTTTTTGTAAACTGGTAAACAATTACAATGCTCCTCCTAATGGCAAAATCCTAGTTCTTGCTAATGTAGATAAAATTGGAAATCTTAATCCCCTAGTTATGGATCAAATAGTTCACCTTAGAGTCATTTACAAGGAGTTGAACCTCACTGTGAACATATATGTTATTTATGCACTCAACTACTCTTTCCAAAGAACCAAGTCATTTGTAGATTAGATCATAGGAAAAGAGCAACTTACAAAGAAAGGGAGGTTCTTAGTATCACCATTCTGAACTGTCACTGATATCCACTGAATGATCTATGCCAATAGATAATTGAAACAAGGTATCAAATGTACTACCTGGTATTGTATATGCTCATATACTTGGGACAAGTCGCAAGAAATGATAATAAATGAAAGGCATAACCATCCAACAAATGCACAAACATATACAATCACAATCAAGAAGATATATCTGATCATGCCCATACATCTGGGAAACTAATAAATCCCAAAAATTGAAATATTGATGCATTGTCTTTGGGGACAATAATAGTATAAGTCATATGTTGGGCTTCTCATCGAGCCAAGCAAATGTCAATTGCCCCATTGACCAAAGATCCGAACTTAAAGCTTTTATTCCATGTTACAAACAATGGGTAAGCAAACTCATTCTCTATTAGCTGCAACACCACCGATACGTTTTGACCCATTGTTACTTCCCCAATCCACGAGCATAGCCCTATCGGGAAGGCATAAATTTAGAAATTTGGGATTAACCTAGATAGAATAATCATGAAAAATTAATGGGTTATATGAGAATTTAGTGGCAGACCCTAGTTTAAGGACATAGGTATTGATTCTCATGAAAAACGTCAATGGTCTCGTAGTTATACACAGACTGAGTCTCACCATCTGAGTACTTCACATTAAGAGAACATTTTTCTATAATGAGATATAGAGGTTGCCGAACTAAAGCAAGAGAAGAGAGAACAAAGAAGAATGAAACTTTGATGATCCTATTAATAGCATATCAGTAACCATTCAAAGTATAAACCCTTAATTGAAAGCTTCTTTGACTATCCTCTTGATATGCTGTCATCTGAGCTTTCTGTTTGTTTCCTGAAATCGTTTGAGTGTTTTTTGCTTTCTTTTCTCATTGTATTATCGTTTTGCACACAGTTGATGTAAGGGAGTAAGCTTACTCCATACAAACTTACTGTCTTTCACTATTATTTAATACAATCAATTTTTAATTTTTAAAAAAAGGATAGGTAAATGTTTTTATATGTGTATATATTGCAGTACTTTTGTGTATTTTGGAGGAATCGTATCATGTGCTTTAATTTTATTAAGTACAACTTGGTGAGTATTTTAATTTTTTTAGACAGATTCTACATATTTATTGGTAAATAGAGAAATTTTATATTTTAAATATACATTAGTACGTAACTATATAATATTAGTAAATGCCCTTTAGTAAATAGATGACTGCAACTATAACAACAATTCTAAGTGTTGTACATATAAGTCTTTATTGTAACATTTTTTAAATTTTGTTGCCCTTTATTATGTGTAGCAACAAATTAATATTTTCATTGCCTTATAATATTATTAAAGACAACACTTTAAAAATTGTTGCCCTATATTAAATTTTTAATAACACATTTTTAAACTGTTGTAAATATGTCGTTGCTTAAAGCACTTTTTATCGTAGCGTTTTTAGCATTTTACGTGAATTTGAAACTCCCAAACTTGAATAAAGATGATGAGTTATGCTAAATTAAATTAAGACTTATTCAAATATTCATCAGGAATATATTATCAGCAAATGGTGTTTGTTTTAGATTTTTATTGTATAAGTTTGTCTCACCTTAGTTGATGCAATAATCCAATTAACTAAGACATGTAATTGACATTATCGAAACCTTTGTTCAAGCTAAAAATAAATTCTCAATTTTGCATTTGCATTTGACGATTCTTTGTTCCCAATATTAATTTTAGTATTATTTGTGAATTGTGTATTATTAATTTGGTGTTGGTATAATGGGATAATAATTTTGTAAGACAATCATTCTCATCACTTAATTCATCAATTACATCACAAAGGAAATGAAAGCAAAGTAGCATACACTTCCAAATTCCAATCAACACAACCATCTCACGTTTGATAATCCAGCACGTGCCTATAATCCTAATCGAGTAACGTATTTGCACTGTCCAAAGGACTTCATGGATCTTTTACTAACGGGATCGCAGCACTCGAAATCATTCTATCGCCCACAAATATTGACCAGTTTTGTCCTCTTAGATATGTTTCTTTCTCTTACTCGACATCGTTTTGCTGTTTTTTTTTTTTTTTTCCCTAGTATGGTATAACCTTGATTATCAATTTATCATAGTGATCCATATGGCTCAACTAAAACTTTGACTTTTCATTGCTGCTGGTTCCAATATCCCCCACATAAAATCTTAAGTCAATCACTACTGATGTTCCAATATTTCCAAGATAAAATTTTAGTTCAAATTTAAATTTGAATAAATATAAGTTTTATGTGTGAATTTTAGCTCAATTTAATTTAATTTTTACAATTTTATTATAATTAATTACACTTAAAAATCTGTTACTTCTAAATTCAATTAAATCAAATTTATTAATTACATTTAAATTAATTTGAATTAAGATTGATCTAATTTTTCACCCTCCAATATTGGAGTAAAATTGGTTAGCATACTGAAGGGAAAGTGTCCACCGATGTGAGAAAAGTAATATAATTAGGAACAAATGAGGTGTTATAGTTACATGCATGGGAAAACGACAAGGTTTGCGCTCCGGGAAATTGCATATATTGGCGTGCAAGCTAATGCTTGGGGTGTGATACGACTTATAGGTCCACACTTTGACTCCAAGATCCTTACAAGTCTTCGAATCCTATGCTCTTTCCGTGACCACAGCTGGCCCAGTATTGGACACCATTTGCTAAAACGATAAAACTGTAACAAAAGAGATTGAGCATTATCATTTTCTGGAGAACAGCTATTTCCTTGTCTTGTTGCAGAAAGTTCAGGTGAACGTTAACTCATTGCTCTGATACAAGCTTAAATGGATCTCAATTGTTGGTTTGCCCAATGTTACAGTCCAGCCTACCTTTACAGTCCAATGTTTGAGTTCGACCTCCGTCAGCCTAACATCGAGTTCACATACATTACAGGCCCTATTTACTTCCACCGTATATGAACAGTATACCAATGTTTGAAATAGTTTAACCACGACTGGTTGATGCAATAGTATGGATCATGTGAAGCTACCTCTCAATTAAAAATTAAAAAAGTATATTTGAAATGATCTGGATCGTGAATGAGGTAGATATGGGGCTGAACCTAAGCTCGTCGCCTATGATCTCAGTAGGTAGTCATTATTCGCTACTCACTTTCTCAAGTTCGATCAAACTCAACCTTCTCAAACATTTTAATCACATGAACAACTACCGTTTATCTTGAAGTTTCATCTTAACTCATATTATCCTTCCTCTCCTACCCCTCCAAATTCCCATCATTCAAAGAAAGCATCATTACCTAATACTCCTGTTTTGCTCTCCTTAAATGCTTCTACTTATTACATCTAATTTCTCTGGTTTAATTTTGTTGTATTTGTTGTTGAGAACGAACTTTCAGACATGTTTCATCCATATAACAAATCTTTATCTGTCAGGATCAATCAGTATCTGGAAAATCTTAAGGATGATCATTTCTCTGGTATACTTTATGTTCAATGTTGGAGAATTCATGTCAGTTTGGCAGGCTACCGAACAATGACAGCGATCGCCAAACATGAACTTAACTAGAGAAATAATCAACAATTTAGAAATTTACGATAAACTGAACTATTAAACCCTAATATAAAGACAAAAAATCCACCTAGAGTAAAAGAATTCAAGTCATTAAATTATTAGGACAAGTAAATTAATGGCTATGCACATTATAATTATTTTCAGATGATCCCTTCCAGCTACTACACATACTCCACTGATCAGAGCTAGCCACTGAGGAATAGTTAGACACTCCATTCCCGCATTTAGCCACCGTCCTCACGCTCTCTATCAACTCCTCTGTTCGTGCTTCTTGTGCCAGAATCTCCACCAACTGTTCTGGGTTTATCACCAACTTCACCTTCCAAACCCCTGTACTATTATACCTTGGAAACACCTCATGACCAGCCTCCTTTGGTTGCTTCTGTATCCTCTGGTTATCAAACGACATGCGGTATGGCGTCTTTTTAGACATTGACGAAAAAATCCTACCACTGTCAAAGACATTGTTGTCTTGTTGAGTAGTGAATGTGTTTTTGTTGGCGTTGAGAGGGAGGAGGTAGTAGAGTTGGCCACCGTGAAGCTGGTCGGTGTGGAGAAGAGGTTCTTGAGAGTCAGGGTCGCGACTACGATATATGGCGTGACCTGGGAACTCGTTCGTTATGCACTCTGCTGTGACCGGTGCAGACAGCTCCATGATTCCACCGTTTGTTGTCGCTACTCTGATCATTTCTTCCTCTGATCCATACCCTTTGAACACGCAGTTGCCCATGTATGAAGGACTGTAGTTAGCGGCAATAATCTCGTTCTTTTTATCGTTGAGGTGGTGATGATGGTGGGAAGTGAAGAGATGCGAAGATGACTAGAGAGATTGCATATATGTATACGATTTGATTATTCGTGCGTGGGTAGGGGGGTTTCGTGGGGGTTTCTTTCCTTGGGTTCAGTTCATGTTCAGCCGACACAAGTATGCCTTTCTTGACTGGAGAAAATCACGAATTTTTCCAGTTTATGTTAGGGATGGCCCCAGACTCTATTAACTTGCGGTGTAAAGAATAATACTCTAGAGGTCAAGCTGTAACGAGATTGACCGTCTCGTGATCATTGGTGTGTTGCAAGTCAATAGCTAAATCAATGTGTTTCGGCCAATTGATTGGGCTAAGTGCTAACCGGTGGCTTTTACTGAGTGGAGCCCAACTTTTAGGCCATGAAAAGAAGAGAATGTTTGGATACTTCTTCATGGATTGGTTTGGCCATCGAAGGCTCGTCAAGGGCCGTCAACGTTTGTCAGGATTCGGAGGAGAATGATCCTGCCTGAGAACTAAACTTCGGAGATGCTGACACAGAAACAAACTTTGGATCAAACACTGCGATTAAACCTGTTATAATGCTAGCTTGATTCAAGAGTCTGCGGTTCTGTGTAAGAAGATTAGACCTAGGCCAATCCTATAGAAAGCAAAAGTTTTTCTGTGTCTTGCTCTTTTTAATGAATCCACAATATTGGATCAGTTGACAGACATGACGCATTACTTCTAAAGTTAACCATTGTTTCAGTTTGATAAACCCTTTACATTAAAATAAGTTACTACTATGAGCCGTATTAACTAATTGTGGTCTGAATACTTTTGCATCAAAAAGTAACCATTATTTAAGTAGGCGAAAAGGATGTATCACACGTTACTTACTGATAGTGAAACTTTCGGTGCCACTAATCATGTCTTCAAGAGTTTTTCCACGAAGGTGATGATGGACTTGGGACATTGATCTTGAAGTTCGCGAATTCTTTATAAAATGTAACAAAACATAACATAATTTATCTGAACTAAATGCTAAATTAAGGCACTGTTACTCGCTGAAAATGACAATAGAAACTTTTACCAGCTAATGAAAAATTGAAATTCGAAAAGAAGCTATAACTTGTCGATTTGGTTAGAAAAATTTGGGAGTATCTTGCAAAGTTGAATTTGTATACGATATTGTTATCTTGCACGAGGTAAAATGAAGGCAAGTTAAGCACACGCAGGCACCTTGACGCTTACTTATATGAAACACAAAATAAGGCTTTTTTATTTTATAAAAAACAAAATGTGATAAAATAAGCTCCAGAGCACAAGGTAACATTCTAAAGCTAACTCTATGTTTAAATAAGCTTATATTAATAGAACTTTTGTTCATAGAGCTTTTGTCAAAAGAGCATTTCTAAAAAATCAGTTGACTGTTTGGTTATCAATTAGAAAAAAAAATTTTGAAAGAGTTTTATAAGGTAGACTATTTGACAACATAAAAATAAAAAATACTTTTAATTTTAACTATATTTTATTTTGTAATAAAAATTATTTATACATATAAAAATTATTTAAAGCATATTAAACAATATACAAAGCACA
>JANIJH010000004.1:7547161-7557949 GCA_024520975.1 Erythroxylum areolatum
TTTGTTTTCAGTTTTTTTTTAGAAATCTCAACTAAACACGTTTTTGTTTTCAGTTTTTATATTACAAATCTCAACCAAACAGGTTTTCGTTCTTTTAAGGAAAAAAACAAAAACCAAAAACAGAAAACAGAAACTAAAAACAACAACAGAAAAACAAAAGTGAAAGCAAACGGATGTGTTTCACGAGCCACTAAGTGTAAATTGAACTAGAATACCGAATAACTCCTTTTCTGGAAGCAATATTGGTCTCTCCATTACAAGTCACTTCTATTTTATGGTTCAACATATGGTACGTGTATATGTCAATTGCAGCATCATGTTAAGCCTAACTTTAAGTTAGATTATAGCCTTTTTGTCTTACTCGTAACTTTAATTTAAGTTGATCATAGAATTTTAGTTTTTCTTTTTAGAATAAACCCATCTCATTTGAACTTACCAAACAAAACCTGTCAAAAACTTTATTTGTATTATTACGAGTGAAACAGTGTGGATAAGAACAGGAAAAAAAAAAAAAAAAAAAAAAGAAGAAGAAAGAAATGATAAGGCAGAGAGTGTGAAGGTGTAGGGGGAGAGGTTGGGGAAGACAGACATATATGATTAGAAGGGTTGACACAAGCCATAGAATCACTTTCCAAAGCCTTTCTAATCTTTGGCTGTACTCTTGAAGATTAGTCCCCACAACTGTCTGTCCCCGCTGCCGGACAAAACTGCCACCGCCAATAATGCTGCTTTCGACCTTGTAAAACACATCCCTCCTCTCTGATCACCAACCCCTTTTACCTGTCTCTCACTTAACTTTCTCTTTATACCATTCTCTTCATTTCTTACCAAGTTCCCTTCTTTTTTCTTCAATCTTCAATTTGTTAGTTACTTTTTTATCCTTCTCAGTTTCTGTACTCCATCTTCTTTCTTGGGCTCCATTTCTCTGAACTGTTTGGTTACTTTCTCTCATACCCTGTGGTGGTCCTCTTCAAAGCATTTAAATATTATTCCATTCGAGATCCTACATTTACATTTATGGAATCAGAGCCTGAGGGAACATTTGCTTTGATTGTCCGTGTATATATATGGGGTCTATGTCTATCTCCTTCTGCTTCTTTGGGTGTTACATTTATTACTCATGAGTTGGTAGAATCCCCAATGGAATGCTGTTGGTAACCCAGTGAAAAAGAAAGGGAATTTAATTTAAGGCTTCCGGTTTGCCTTTGCCTCTCTCACATTCACTCCCTACTACTACTTCTGCTACTGCTGCTCGGCTGTAATGGAGAGGCTTCAAGGACACATTAATTCCTGCGTATGTTTCTTTGCTCATTTTTAGTACTTCTGTCTCTCTCTCTCTCTCTCTCTCTTTCCATAATATTCCTCAAGTAGAATCAATTAAATGAACTGCTTTTACTTCTCCTCCAGTGTTTGCATTCAATGCATTTGTGCTGTATTTCTGTAATTGCTAACATCTGCTACTGCTGTTTCTTCTCTTCAACATTCCATTCTCATTCTATTTTTGTTCTCTTCTTCTCTTCTGAGACTCAACTATTTGTCCTATCTATGACCAGCATTTTTCCCTTTGCTTCTCTTGAGAGTTTATGAGTTAGCCAAATATGTTAGTAGGTGTGGAATTTCCATCGTTTCCTTCCTTTCTTCAATATTCCTTAATCTTCTGTGTGTTTTTCTTTTATCACAGTTCTTAGGGGAGCTATTGGATGAGGGGGGTTTAGATCAATGCTTTGTGAATTCAAGTTTGAGATTTGAAGAACAAGATGAAGGGCAAAGGTTTTCAATACCAAGCCTAGAAGACAAAGTGCCTTTTCTCCAAATGCTTCAAAGTGTAGAAGCACCTCCATCTTTTTCCTTCAAAGAACCAAACTTTCAGACCTTATTGAAACTGCAACATCTCAAAAGCCCATGGGACGTGGTAAACCAACTTCAAGCATTAGAGCCCGAAAGTTGTGTCACTCATGAAATGCTGGATTTATATTCACCTGTCAAATCAGAAACCAAAGACCTTCAAAACCCACAATTTAATTCTTGCATGGAAGGTGTAAGTTCTGAGCTTCAGGAATTGAACTCAACAGAACGGGAAGGCAACTCTGGCTCTACTTTTCCATGTACTACTAAGCACGCCATGCTTAACGAAACCCAATTCTTTAAATCTTCTCCAATAGTCACCAAAGAGCTGAAAAAACGGAAACGAACAAGGCCTGTCAAGAACAAAGAAGAAGTAGAGAGCCAACGAATGACCCACATTGCTGTTGAACGCAACCGCCGCCGACAGATGAACGACCACCTAATCTCTCTTCGTTCTCTCATGCCCCCCTCCTACGTTCAGAGAGTGAGTATATATACTCTCCATTTTCTTCATACCCCTGCCCCTTTTCAAGACTCACTAGTTCAGTGCTTGGGTCTCATAACCTTTGAAAAAGGTGCTAACTTTCTTTCTTTTTCATGCTTGGAAAGGGTGACCAAGCATCCATTATAGGAGGTGCAATAGACTTTGTGAAGGAACTGGAGCAGCTACTACAATCTCTTCAAGCACAAAAGCGTATGCGAAAAACAGAAACAGCAACAGGCCCTTCGTCAGAAGGTTTGTTTACTCCGCATTCGGACAACAATATACAGACGGAGGTTGGCTATTTTGAGGAAGAAGCAGAAGAGATAAAGAAACTGGAAGCGGCTGAGATAGAAGTGACCATCATACAGAACCATGTCAATTTGAAGGTTCAGTGTAAAAGAAGACAGGGGCAGTTGTTGAGGGCCATCATTGCCATAGAAGATTTAAGGCTTACAATTCTGCACCTTAATATCACTTCTTCTCAAAACACGGTTCTTTATTCGTTCAATCTTAAGGTATGCACTACTAATTTAGTACTCTTGTTTATTGGTTTGACTGTTTGGTCAACCATAATTTGAATCCCTCATTATATTCCACTAACATTCTTTGGAAGTGTCTTTTTTCGATATTTTCACTTTCTTTCCTTCCCTATTTCTTAAAGTTAAGAGTCTCTCTGGACAGTTTCAAAATCTTGTCTTCATTTCATATTTCGTTGGTGCAATTTTGGTATGGTTATGGCAGATAGAAGATGATTGTAAAGTGGCATCAGCGGATGAAGTAGCATCAGCAGTTCATCAGATATTCAACATCGCAAACGTTAGCTGATTGATCTACCATTTTAAGATGCAGCAGCAGCTAACTAGCTAGCTTGCTTGCTTTATACTACTCCTATCATTTTACAGAATCTCCATTCTCAAACATGCAAAACAGGAGAAAAGATACGAGAAATGCAAGTGGGGTTCTGAGCATGGCAGACCGGGAACATAGAGGAGGTACCAGCACTAGCCATTATCAATAACCCTAAGGTTCTTTTCAGCCAAGGAGGTCACTGCAATTCACAGTGGTGGTAGTGGTACAGAGCAGATGATGTGGATGTGTTTATAAACTTGGAAAAAGTAGCCAAATGTTTGTTTACTAGCTTGGTGTGTTCGAAGATGAATGTAAGTTTGGGTATTGGGGTTTGTGCAACATTATGTGTTGGGGGTTGTGAGTGTGAGTGGGGTCTAGTCTGCATGGTCAAGGAGGGTGGGGGGCTAGAGTTTGAACTTTGAAATGGGGAAGTGTTACTTTATGATATCTATGGCACTGTAAGATCTCCTTCTCATCATGAAAATTGCCAATGATGCTTCTCTTTTTATATTGACTTTGGATATGTCCGGTCCGGGCTGCTCGTGTAGTTACGCATGTTTCAACCTTCTTTGCCTTTCTCTTTTCGTACCCTTCTCCTTCCTTTTCAGCTTCTGTTGGCTCAAGTACACAGAACTTATATTATTTTACCTACTTTATGGGTTCCTGGAAAACCGTTCGTGGATTATATTAGACGTAGATTATTTACTGTACTGAAAGATTTCCATTAAGTTTTAAACTGAATCGTCTCTTCAAATTCTGCAAAAAAAGCATGAGATCAATAGTTGAAGTTGGCATGGGAAGTCCTAGTAGACTGAGTGGGGTTATTGTCACGAGAATAACCATTGTTCGTTTAAGTTCAAGCCCGGAGAACAAAAATGTATTTGCTTATATTTCTTCTGAGACGATAACTGGATTAAGTCCGAGGCGTTAAAGAAACCCGGAGTATATGAAACTAAATGAACATATGCGTATATTTGTAATAGTATTCCTCGTATATGTGTACAAGCATTTTTATGTAAGGAGCTATTATTTCGCAGACTATCCAGAGAGTATAACGACGCACAGACTTGTTTTTTTAAAAAATTAAAACAGATTAAAAAAGAATAAGGGTTTATTACAACTATTATCCTATTAAGAGAATATCAAAACACACAAATGATATCGTAAACTAAAAAACGTCACCGTCTACTATCCACCTTCTAATGTATTCTTGGAGTTTCCAAAACGAGTTAAGTAAGATTCCCCTTTTTAATATTTCATCATAAGCTTCCTAATTAAGACTCCAATGTCTCGGTCATCAGCATCTCCATGTAGTTGTGGAGATAAGATCTTTCTCGTTTGATCCATGTAACTTTTTTCTTCTTTTTCCGTCTTCACTCTCTTTCCCTGCTTAGGAAACATGAAGGGTCTTCTTGTGTGATTGCGCTCCGACTATTATCTCTCTTCTCTCGACTGCAAGTTTTCAGCACCCGTGGAGGATCTGACGTAACCATCTCGTGGATGAGGGCTTCGTAAGTTAAGAACTCAACTTTAGACTCTTTCAAAACTGTTGTGAGTGTTATAACTAGCTAGATTAGGTTGTGGAAATACTGCTTTATATACTGGATATTATTAGATTCTCGTTAGAGTCTCCAAGAAATAACTATTCTCACATTACATTTCTTCTCCAACTGGTTTATGACTAGTTGTTCTCTAATATTATTCTAGATGATTTTTATGAGGGCAAGTATGTCTCTTTCCCTTTAAGCAAATCTTTTGTTATTCCTCTCCCGCCAGATCTCCTAAAAACATGTTGTAAAGGCTACCATGTAAACATCCTTATCGTGTTTGGGTGTATGGTTACTTATTATCTTTGGGTAATGTCATTTAGATTATTGTGATAGCTATTGAGTGCACATAGAGATGCAACTTGTCTCTATACTCTATTAGAAAACTCATAGCTAAAAAATAGATGGTCCCTGTCCTCATCGTCTAGATTACAAAGTATACATCTTTTAGAACAAGGGAGGAATTTTAGTCTAGACATAGTGCTTAGTCTATCTTTCATGGATAACCAGCTCATGAAGCTAGCATTTGGCTTGATAGTATTTCTCTATATCAACTTACCCCATCCAATTGTAGGTATTGTCCCATACTTCAGTTGCTTTGCTTGCCTATTTTTTATGCCCCTTATAGCTAGTTAATTCCAAAAGTATGTATCCTCTCCTTCATTGTATCAAATGAAGGAGAGGATACTTTTAGAATGGACTAGCTGTAACGGACATTCGATAGAGTTTTGATCTCCTTATAGGAAAAGGCCCAGTTACCATTAGCAATTAACTCTTAGACTTTAGCTTTTTTTTAAAAATCTATCCAGAGTATCCCTAGCAATCAAATGGTGAATTAGAGCTCCTTGACTTGTCTAATTGTCATATCATAAGGAAATTCTATCCCCTGTCCCTATTTTGCAAGTAATTTAATGTTGTACTTCCTCCCTCAATCTAAGAATTTGGTTAAAGAACCATGAAAAACTATCTTTAGATATGATTGTCCATAGACTTTCACCCGTTAATATATAGGTATGTACCCATTTAACCTATAATGATTCCTTCTCACTTAAAATTCTCCATAATCTTTTCAACAGTAAGCATTTGTTGCATCTGCCAATTGACTCCAAGCCTAGTCCTCCATTTGCTTTAGATTGACAAATTTGAGTCCAACTGGCCTTGGCCGTCCCTTTTTCTCCTTCCTCTTTACTCCATAGGAAATGTTTTATCATTTTTTTCATATTTTTTATCAGCCCCTTAGAGAGGAAAATATGAGAACACCAATAGGTATTCATAGACATAACAGCCAATTTTAGGAGCTGAAGTTTGCCTCCATAGGATAATGTTTTGTTTGTACATGAATCTAGTCTCCTTTGTATCCTTTCAATAAAGGATAGGCATTCTTTAAATCTAAGTCTTCTCGATAAGATAGGGATACCCAAATAAGTGATAGGAGGCTCTTGATACCCATTCTGGTGATAAAAAATATCATTAGCTAGGTGTGCAATACTCTTCGATAAGATGAAGAAACTTTTTTGAAAATTGATGATCAAGCCTGACATCTCCTTAAAGCTTTGCAAGGTATTCATTAGTACCGTAATTGAGGGGATTTCAACCTTACTAAAAAGGATTAGGTCATTTACAAAACATAAGTTGGTTAGTGAAAGCAACTTACACTTTGTATGGAACTTGAATTCTAGAGTCGTGGAGATCTTATATTTTAACATGAGAGTAAGAGTCTCCATGCAGATTAGAAATAGGTAGGGGGAAAGAGGATTCCCTTGTCTAAGTCTCCTTTTGCCTTTAAACAACTCAGTGGGACTCCCATTAATTATGATCCTAACAAAATCGTAGAAATACACTCTTTTATCTAATTGATAAAAATATATGGGAAACCCATAGCTTCCATAAACTGCAATAAGAGACCCCAACTAACACTGTCAAATGCCTTATGGAGATCAACTTTTAATGAGTAATTCTGATGGGATTTTCCTCTTGTGCACCCCTTTAGAAGTTCCTGCAAAATTAGGATGTTGTCCCCAATATTTTGCTTACTTAAGAATGCTCCTTGGTTTTCACTGATGATGTAGTGTAGCATAGATTTCAGTTTGTTGCCCAGTATTTTAGCAATAATCTTGTAGTTGAAGTTAGTGCATCAGATAGGCCTGAAATCGCTCCTTGTAGTATTGTTATGACATTTTGGAATTAAGCACAAAGAAGTCTTGTTAATCTCTTTGAGGATTACTCCTTTTGTGAAAAATTCATGCACTACTTCTTTTATAATGTTCCCCATTTTATTCCAAGTTTTTTTATAGAAGAGTCCATTCAGTCTATCTAGTCTAGGAGCCTTTAAACCCTTCATTTTAAAAACCACTTCTTCTATCTCTTGATCTATGACCTGCCTTGTTAAGAGATCCCCTTGATCTTCAAGAATTTTAGGAGAAATAAACTTCCTGAGATCCTCACTGCAAGAACTAGTATTACCTTCAGATTCTATAATCTTTTGGAAGTGTTTCATAGCATCATGAGCAATTACAGCTTGCCCATACAAGATCTCCACTGATTCTATTTTTATCGAGGTGATCCTGTTGACATTTCTCCTAGCTTTAATGGTATTGAAGAAGAATCTAGTGCATCTATCTCCTTCCCTGAGCCAGTTGACTTTCGACCTCTTTTTTAATAAAGGGCAATGATTATCAACTACTTGCACGTAGGACTTCAGTGCTTTCTTCTCCTCCCCCATAATAATCTCATCAGTAGGATTATCAGCTAGTTCTTTCTGTAAAAGTAAGAGTCGATCCTAGTAGTTTCTACCCCTTGCATTGTGTTAGAACCTCTACTTCCATTTACTTTCTTCAATTCCTGCTTAATAGCCTTTAGTTTTTGCAAACAAATGAATTGTTTAGTACCAGTCACTTTTACCTCTATTCCCTTATTGACTACTTTTTGGAAACCTTCTACATTGATTAGCAAATTGTTAAACCCGAATAGGTGCTTCAAATAAACCTTTTTTAATAGATTGACCACCTTAATCGGGGTATGGTCTGAGAATTCTGGGTCTAAAAACATGGCTTTACTATTTGAAAAAATAGTTAACCACTGCACATTCACCAAAGCCCTATCTAATTTCTTTCTGATGAACCAATTAGAGCTTTGCTTATTGCTCCAAGTAAATCTATGACCCTCATATTTTAAGTCAAAAATTTTCACGTCTTTGGTGCAATTTAGCAAATTGGTATTGTAGTTGTGTAAGTTACAGTTTCCTTCAGGTTCAGATTGGTATATAGTAAAGTTGAAATTGTCATTTATGATCTATAGACCACTAACTATTCTTTTAATTCTCCTCATAGAATTCCAGTCCCTTCTTTAAAATGCAGTTTTATGACTGTAGACAAAGGTGACCAACACTGAAGTATGCTCCTTTTTAAAAACTCAATTTTATATGCATAAATTGCTCCCCTACTTCCAAAACCTCTACCTCTATAAACTTCTCGTCATGGAATATGATGATTCTTCCATACCTATGGTACTGGTGATTGGATTTTAACTTCCGTTGACTCCTGAAACAATCTAATTTATTAAGATTTACTAGTCTGATTTTTGTTTCTAAAAGACAATAATTTAGGCTTCTCATATCATACAAACTCCTTCAAGGCTTTAAGCTTCGAAGGGTTGTTTACTCATATAACATTCCAAACTGGAAAGGTTAGGTAAAAATAATTTTACCTTTTGAGCTTTTCCTACTGCTCCGATTACTTTTTCTAGTTTGCACTTATTCCATCTTTTTACCCTGATTTTCCATCTGATGCAACAAATCTGGATGTTGTGGCCCATTGGAGGCATCCTGTTGTTGAGCTCCGAAGGGATTCGACTCTACTTTATTTGTAATGCAGTCATCTATTTCTGCCCCTCCCTTAGTTTGTTATATCGTCATATTTTTTTGTTATCAACCGTATCTATTGTTGATCCTCAACAATATGCTCAATTTGATCTCTCTTAGCCACATAGGACTGATTTCTACCTTCTAGAATCTCCAATTCCTGATCCACATCATCCTTTTCTGCACTTAAAGTTCTTCAATTTTATTTTTCCCTTTAAATTATTCTCATCTGATCTCATCAATTCTTCATAATCTCCCCTGTCAAAGACTTTCCCTGTTGGTTTCCATATTTTCCCTGAAATTATAGGGAAGGTTTCCAATGACAAGTTACCATGACTTTATCATCCTTTAGAGAATTTCCATCTGCCAACCTTAAGATAGGAATGTAATCTTTCATCTCCTTTAAAATATCCATGCTCACACATAATTTAGCATAACCAACCTGTTTCCTCAAAGTTGTATTCTCATCCATACAAATTGGTTTCCCCGAAAAGCTAAATAATAGGTTCAAGCCCTTAGTGGTCCAATATTTCAGTGGAATATTATAGATGTTCACCCATAGGGGTATGTTCTTAACTCTAATTTTCTCTAGTTTCATACCAAGCTACCAATTTTGGAGAAATAATGGAAGCTATAAGGTGTGCCATGGTCCTTCTATAAGGTTCTAATCATACATCTCATACATAATATATATCAAATATACGCAACAGAAAATAAAACAAAACCTCAAAAAACATATCTACTCATGCATATAGATATAGAAAACAAAAACATAAAATGTAAGATATTTACATACCTTTTGTCAATCTCCTTCATTCTTTAATCTTCTCTGCGTTAGGTTATCGTAAACCACAACGATCAACATAGATCGTCTATAATGAAATTTCATACGAAGATAGAAGGATGAAACCTCACTAGGAGATGGCTAGAATTATTTCTTTGTGCTAGTAAAGACAAGAACTCTTATGAGAGTTAGAGAGAAACAGAGTGTGTGTGTGTGTGTAAGAAAGAACTTTTCTTTCACTTGTGTCTTACATAAGATGCACGAAAATCTTCTCTATTTTTTGCACCATTTGACCTTTCATAACCCCCATCACTAATAGAGAGTTATAAGAAGATAATGGTCATGAATAGCATGCATTAATGGAAGTTATGGGAAGTTAATGACTATAAATAGCATGTATTAATGGAAGTTTTGGAAAGTTAATAACCAAATTGACAACTATCAATACTTATTTTTAATCCATTCCATGCAACGTTTTTTACTACGATCACATCGCGATAAAATCCCGAAACACTCTCTCATATCTTTAATCACCATTCAAGACCATTTTACTCATCCTTCGGATCTCCTATATATGTGACCCATTAGGTTCTTGGTTATGTTGGCCACTTAAATTAACACTTAATTCAAGTAAGTCAAGAGAGTATCTAGCAAAACGTCTTGATCCCAATTGATCGGAAAATAAGTGTTTTGATTATGAACTCTTTCATACGTAATGTTGTCATGCAATTCATCCTTTCACTATCTATATTTCACTTGATTAAGAGTATGGTCAAAGTGTCACTCTCACTAGACTGACTAAGTCACATCTAGTCCAAGTGATATTAGATCTTGTCTTGAGGATATCATTACTTTATGTATCATTGAAGACTCTTTTCATGACACATATCTGCTTTGGCCAGAGACTCCTAAGTAATGACCCCGATAAGAAGTCATAGGTATCATCTCCTTTTATCAAGAGTAGTGAATCCTTTATTGGCTACTCAGTTACCTCTTAATACCTCAAGTTGTACCTAATTACTACCCTATGAGTAACCCATAAAAGGCACCGATGAATGGAGTCAAAAAATAGGATCATTATTCGAGATATCCTTGAACACTTCAAGTCAAAAGATACTTGCACCATTGCTATGATGAGACTATCATTGACACTAGAATAGAATATCTGTATGATTATCTCATAGTAGGTCAATCCAATGTACTTATTACCCTTAGTAAGCATCCATATGTAACTCTAAACTGCTCATCTCTACAACTTATGAGATCTACTGCTTGATCCAATTAAGAGTATAACATGTACTATTTTATCCGAATTAATGCATGATATCCCTTCTCATTAATCCTATGACTAGGGAAAGTTTAGATACTAACATAATTACATATGATAGGAATCTCATTATCATGATCTCATCATGATTTC
>JANIJH010000004.1:7730263-7742123 GCA_024520975.1 Erythroxylum areolatum
GACATGAAATGTGAATTTGTATATGGATGACTATGATGAATGTTAAGCATGAATGGTTGGTATATATACATATATATGCACATCAGTGAGATGTTATGAAAAAGACACATAGGAATGGTATAAATGATGAGATGCTGTTGAATATGAAGAGTCAAATGAATTGATGTTGAGAGTTTGATGAATTCCAATTAGTAGTTAAATTGTTATTAATGATGTGCAGTAGAGAAAGTGAAGTTGGGATAAATTTAAAGTTTTACATGAGGGTAAAATGTGTGTTCTAACTTTAGGAAAAATTCTGTATTAATCTATGATGATTTTGACCAAGTTATTATAATAAAAGTTATAGATGATCCTCTTAGCTTTCCCACGCTATAAAGTATGTAAATTTAGGAAATCGGAGTGAAAAGATATGAGCATTATAAGTGAAGATGTTGCATAGGAAGTTTAAACAGGACAATCATGGTGAATGATGAGAGTGTGTGTTTGTGATGAGTAATTTGAGTTGATTTTTGGGAGTTTGATGCACCCAAATTGGTAATTGAATGTTTTCGTAGTGTTATTGCATTAGAAGAAGTGAAATGGGGAAGATTAAGAGTGAATATGAGGTTATATTGGATGTAGGAAGCATTGGAGAGGTTTTGGAGGGGTTTTGGGAACCCCTATATCCATTAGACAGACTTTAGGTCTATTAAACGGACCTTCTCAAGTGAAAAAGGGCTCCTAAGCCAGTCTATGCTCATTAAACGGACATGGATGTCCATTAAACGGACCTTCTCGACCAAAATGGACTCCCAACCTCGACAATGTCCGTTAAACAGACATGGATGTCCGTTAGCTACAGTAAATTACAATTTTTTACCCTTTTAGAGGCCAAATCTCACTTTTTGTTCTTCATAAAAGTTGTAGATATTGAGGTCTACTTTCAAATGGTATAAGAATGAACTCAATCGAACATTTTAAGAAAAAGTTATGACAATTGCGCCAAGAGAGGTATAGAAGTATTTAGGGCACAAACATGTTGGATTCTTGTGGTCATAACTTTTTCATCCAACCTCCGAATGAAGTGATTCTTAAGACAATAGATTCCTAAGACATGTATCTATCTCTCCATGAAAATTGGTAGCTTTTGGTTTTGGAATGAAAAAAGTTTGATTGAAAGGAATTGAGAGGTCGATTGGGAGAGCATGATTGGGGTATGAGCACACTTTAGAGTTTTAAGCATATCTTGAGTTATAGAGCTCCGATTAAGATGATTCTTTCTTCAAAGCAAACTAGAGACTTGGAGCTACAATTGCTGTGAAGAAGTCAGTTATGATTTTGGTGATTGACTAGTGCCCAATAGGAGAAATGGGTTCAAGTATGGTGACTAATTTACGTGGGCACGCCATTAAACAAATTATGAGGAAAATTATTAGGATGTTATGAGAATGAAGATTAATCGATGATGGTTAAAGACATTTCATGGGAATACACTCACGTTTCATGATTTCATAAGAGTTAGATTCCAGAATCAAACGGGACCCAACATAGTTGGTATCAGAGCAAGCGTTGGACTCCGCAAACCGGATCCAACATTTGTGGTATCAGAGATCAAAGCAAGAAGAGGAATCGATGATGGTCAAGGGAATTCCATTGGATTAAGCTCACGTTTCATGATCCGAAGTTGAGCTCCGCAAGTGGGGTCCAACAGTTGTGATATCCAGTGACAGAGCCATAAATTTAAGATAGAAGGGCCCAAATATTTAATTTTTTTAAATCTTAGGGGGACCAATGTACCATTGGACTCCAAATAACTCCATCCTTATATATATATATATATATTGTGTGTGTGTATATATATATGTGTGTGTGTGTGTGTATGTGTGTGTGTGTGTGTGTGTGTGTGTGTGTATTTTTTAAAATCTTAGGAGGCCCAGTGCACCATTGGGCCCTATATGGCTACGTCCCTGGTGGTATCAGAGCTAGGTTTGAGTTCCGGAATTGATGCCCAACAGATGTGGTGTCAAAGCAAGAGTTAGGTTCCGGAAACGGTGCCCAACACTCCATCCTTTCTTCCATTGTTGTCATCTATTCTTCCTTAGCAGCATAATTTAGAGCCTCTTGAAAGGTTCTTGGCTCTTCTCCATCTTGTGAGAAAATTAAGCTTGGCTACTTGTAACCATGCCCTCAAATCTTAAGATGACTGGTATGTTACCCTAAACATTACATTTGGGTTGAATCAGAGTTGACATCTGTCCTCGTATTGCTTCCACTAGGATTAAATTGACTTGGTAAATCTTTTGAAAGATTTGGTAATTTACTAAGAGTATTTAAGTTATGTGGATCCTCCAATCCATAGAAAGAAAAATCTTCCCTTATTTCTCTCCTATTAGGAAACTCATTTTAAAAAAACCTGGCATCCTTTGATTAAATTCAGTTACCCTCCCACTTGTTACTTAATCACCAATGAACACATACCCTTTTTTTTTTTGGGGGGATTATGAGTATTTGATAAATATAATCTTTTTACCTCTTCGTTACTATATGGCATTGTGAACATAAGTGGCACAACCCTAAGGCTTCATAGTAGACAAATTGGGTCCATAATTCATATGAATTGTTAGTTATTGATTTAGTGGGCATTCAATTTATGATATATGTTGTCATTAATAATGCTTCAGCCTAAAAAGTGATAGGTCTATAAAACTCTACTCTAAATTTAACTATAATCTAAAAATCTTAAATTCAATTCTAAACCTAATCAATTCAAATTAAACTCATTAATTTAAGGTTGTATAAACCTCTTAACCCTTTTGTCATCGCTAGTCCGTGCCTACCATGCGATTGCTTATTATTAAAATTTGAAACCTGTGTTCTCCATTGTCAATGCATGTTGAACAGTGTTGTTTAGATTCATTTCCAGACAGATTTTTATTCTTTTTCTTATTAAGGAAAAGGAAATAACAAGATTGACAATTGAGGTATTTTTCATGTTTTTGTTGGATTTGGAATGAGATTTTTTTTTTCAAGAATTAAAGAGAAAACTCGGTTATTTTCTTAAAAAATGTCATAAGCACAACCTTATATTTTAGAAAATTACATAATACACAGCACACCTCTCAAGATTACCGGATCTTTTGTCTCGTAAATCTGTTACTATCTTATTTTATTAAATCTTATTAACATATTTATGTAAGACTTACATAAATTTGTTGATAAAATTAACTTAACAGAGTTAAAACACTCATGGAAGATTTGGTGTGCGTTTTCTACTTATAGAATTCCATATCCCAATAGCAGAAGACAGAGCATAAGTAATTAATGCCTCGAAATCCAGCTCCAGTTTCATGCTGTGCTCGTTCCTTCCCTCCTGGGTATTGAGTCATCAAAAACACGTCAAGTTGTGCTATAAATTTGGCAGTAGCCTTAACTGGATTAACTAATTCCACTACAACAACCTTTCCCTTCTCTGGGATGGATTTGTAACAGTTCTTTAGCAACTTCAGACAATGATCATCGCTCCAATCATGAAGTATAAACTGGCCAATGCAAATTAGGATGTTAATCATCAGATCTCGCTTGCATAGTCGTTAAAAGGACTTGTTTGTTATAGAAAAACAGTAAATAGTAGAAAAAGTTTATATTTTCGCACAGTAAAACTTCTATAAATGAATATTTTTTTGACCTGAAAAATTATTACCTTATACGAAGTTATTAATTTATCGATAAATGAATATTTTATTAATTTATCAATAAATGAATATTTTATTAATTTATAAAATAATTTTTATTTTGTAACTATTAATTTTTTTCCGTAACTAAGAAAAGAAAGTAAATAAACAATTAATTAATGATGGTGCATTGTATCTGAGTTTATTAATCTTGTCAAAAATAAGTTTATTAATCTTAGGTTAGCGTGATTTAAAATATAGTGTATGTAGATACATTAGAAGAAGAAACTGGTGATGTTGAAGGCATTCAAAGATTAGAGGAAGTTATTTTTAATTTACATTATAGAAATGTCATGAATGTAAAGCAGATTCTTAATTATCCCAATGAAAATGAAGCTTTAATGGAATCGCCTACGAACGAAGAAATTATTCAAGGAGTAATGTGTATGGAAGATGATGACAATCAAGATCTAGATGATAGTAACACTATACTACATGTTTCTCCAAAAGAAGCTTTTCTCGCCGTAGAGACTTTGAAAAATTACTTGCTTTAAAATGAGAAGAATATGCCGAATGTAGTTTATGTCCTCCAAAAAATTAAAAATTGAATTGAATTCAGTTCACATGAAAAGAAGAATCAATTGACTATAGATACATATTTTAGGAAAGCATAAAATTTGAAATAAAAATTGTTTAGGAAGTACTTTATTTTATGAATTATATATGTAATTTTCATACTTATTTAATGAATTATTATTTTATATTTTCAGTGGACCTCAAGGAATTTTTTTTAAAACTATTATCTTATGCATTTAGCGATGTTATTATTTTATCCCATTGGCCCAAGTCAAAACTAGTGAAAATTATTATTTAATCGATATTATTAATTTATCGAATATTCATTTATCGAGATTTTATTGTAAGTACGACGTCTCCATTTTGGAACGCTTCGAACTTATTCCCCCCTAAATGTTCAATTCTTACACGTAGAATGTATATGCTAGTCCCTCTCCATTCATTTAACACCAAGTTTTTATAAATGTCATGAATGAGAGATGTTCGAAGAATTATTTCTTACCATAGTTGGGAATTTTATTAGAAAGAATTAAACAGTGTGTTAGGAATTCTTGTTATTACTTACATATCATCTATAAAGTCACAAAACTTGCAATTCTTAATTTGGTAAATAAGAACATGTTGAACAGTAGAGCTTAAGAGGAAGAATCGTACCAGGGTAATGTGGGGCCTTTTCTATAACATGAGGCAAGTTGAAATTGAAACCCTTAATATGGGGATGTTTAGAAATTATTTGGTTGAGAGAGCATCCCAGGCCAACACGGACATCAACCAGCCGGTTAAGGTGCACGAATCCTTCATATGAATCCAGGATATCTTTCGTGACCATAATCAAGTGTAACATTGCACTGTTAAAAACCTGGTTGAATCGAGGATCTATGGCAGGGTACTCAAAAGCATGCATCCCATGAGCCCTATTAAATGCAGCCCTTCCCTCAAGAACCGCATTTCTGAGCTCGAACCTGAAAGGAAATGGAGATTGAAACATTTTCCTTTACAAAAGACAAGATATTGCTATGGTTATGAGAGCTGCTAAAGAAGCTTTCAGACAAACCAGCTTTGGATGCAGATTTTGTCTTGACACAACTTCACCAGGGGACACAACGACACGCCGTCTTGGTTACGCACGAAGTATTTAGACACGACTGTAAAACCTCGTCAACCCTTTCACAGAGCATCCAAGCACTTGGTGACTGGCCAAAAGCCTGAGTATGCGGTCCAACATCAATGGCGCATCAGGGTTGGTCGTGGGAAGCTTGGCCGCAATCTCTGAAGCAGAGTTTGGAGTCAGCACCCGCACGGGATATAATCTCGAAAACGTCAAGTTCAACTGCGGCTTTCAGTGTCAGGGGCAGCACTGAGCCCATTGCAAGTTGCATGGCATACGCAATCATCTCTGCTGTTTCCTCGTCGCCGTCGTTATGATGAACTTCACCAGCACTGGTGTTCATGTTGCTTTGAACTTTAACCCTAACACTGCAACAACTATACTCTAGATAAGACCGACTATTAAATTAAGACCGGGGGATACGGATGGGGTGGGGGAAAGGGACGAATATGGTTATGGAGATAAGGGAGCTGGGTTTCATGTGGGAGAATTAGAGGTTGAGTGGGATTTGGGACTTTCCTGGAGCAGGTGGAGTAGATAAACATGGAGTAGAGATAAGATAGAATTACTTTAAAGAGAAAATTGAGATCAATTAGTAGAAGGAACTGGGTTATAAACATTACACGTTTATTGGGAACACAAGATGGACGTTACATGAATCCGAGCGGTTGGATCTTCATTAGAAACATATTTGACACCTCCACTTTTAATTTTGTGGGGTTAAACTTGGTCATCAAACATAACATGACGTTCAATATATATAAATTGTTCCAATATCCTTGTCCAGACAAAGAAAACCATGATGCTGAACATAATTTCTTAGGTAAACACATTGTTATCTATGAAAAGAAAATGTGTATGTCTGATAGGGTCGTTACAATGGAAAAATACAACACCTGAAAGAGTAAAATTGTGGATAAGAGGGAGAATGATTGAAAAGCTTAGAGAAAGGAGTTTGACCCAACAAAATAGGTATGGGGAGGGAATTTAAAGGAGAAAATGAATGTTGGAAGGAGTAGGGCCAGAATTTAAATGGAATTGAGCTAAAATGAGTTAAATTAACTTGTATCAACTATTTGTTGTATGTTTCTTTCACCGATTTCATTTTGTTCATAACTGTAAGGACTGGCTATTTGATGAATAATGCCGTGAGTTTTCATATAGGAATTGAGTTTTTTGAAACATACCACCCCAATCACTAATTGAAGAATTGATTGCAAAATTGAACAAAAACATAAAGAACATTACTATTATTTTTAAGGAAGTAAATTGATGAAAATTTACAAATGGAATAATCTCATATTAGAAAGAAACACGAAAAATAAAGTGTTTTATATACAAAGAGGACTCATAACCTATTGTCTTAAAGTTTTAGGATGAGATATGATATTCCAAATATATATAAGCTCACTTGGTCCTAATGAATCAACAATATGTAAATATGAAAAGTTTTAAAATGTATTTTTATTATTAAAATTTAATATCTATACATAAATGAATCAAGTCACAAGTACACGTACTCAACAAAATACTAAATGATCATAACAATAACTAATAGAATCTTACAAAAATAGTAGCTACTAAAACCCATTACAAAAGTAACTCCTAAAGCTCTTCTAATTTGTCTAAGATATTTAACCAACTATTAAAGCTTAGACAGTTCATTTACCTCCATATCAAACATAGAGTGAATGGAGGAAGAAATACCTGGTTCTGGTTTGATAATTGACTTAAAGTTAGCCCCCTAATAAGCAATCCTTCTTTTGTGTAGTTGAGGAACCAAATACCGATTGAGTTGAAAGTGTCTATCCTCATCCAAGATGGTGAATGGTATGGGAGCTTTAAAGGTTTCGTCACGCTGGGAGAATTTCTTCCACCATTGGGAAATATGGGATTAGAGGATAACATCTATTGGAGCCTAAATCCTCAAGGCCTCTTCATGAATCACAATTTTCATAGGATTTCAGGGCTGAAAGAGTCGAGGTGCCATGGTATTAACTCATCTGATCTAAACCTCTAAATCCCAAAGCTGTGTTTATTGTTTGGTTAGCTATCAAGAAACAATTGAGGACAAACTGCAAATGGTTTAGGCCAAATGAAACAATGTGTGTCATATTCCAAAATGCTGATGAGGATCAAAATCACTTGTTTTTTGATTGTGCTTATTCCAAAGCCATATCAAGTAGTCTTTAATATATGTTAGAGATAACTAACTCGACTTATAAATGGGAGCTTACCTTGAGGCGGCTCATTAACTATTCCTCTCTAGGTAAAGTGCATGCATTCTTACATAAAGTGGTATTCGTTACTACCATATACATGATATGGAAGGAGATAGATAGTCAAATCTATAAGCACGTGGAGGTAACTAAATATCAGCTAGTTGATACTATTGTGAACTAGATTAGAGTTTCAATTCTAGCTAGAGATGTATGGGAGCAGCCCGGCCTGACCCAACCATCATTTTTTAAGAAAAACGTAAAAAACGATGTCATTTTTGAAGTAATGGTTGGGTCGACCCAAAATCGAGTTGGGCCCTTTTTGACATCCCTAATTCTAGCTAACAATGTTGGCCATGTTCTCATTGATAGTATAAAGGCGTAATGGTATATATGAAGGACTAGAGATAGTGTTGTCGTGTATAATAGAATTGTAAATCTTGTCCATAACTCCTCGCTGGTGGAAAATAGACTCTCCTTATATTTTATAAACTTTGTAATAGCTTTGCTATAGATATAATACTATCCATTTATTTCCCAAAAAAAGCGGCCCTAACAAATCGATAATATAGAAATATGAAAACTTTAAAAACATATTTTTATTATCAAAGTTTAATATCCATAAATAAGTGACTCAAATCATAAGTCCACATACTCACCAAAATATAAATGATCATAACAATAACTAATAACTTCTTGTAATTGCAAAAAGTAATAAAATCACTTAAAATAGTAGCAGTAACAATAACATAGTAGTAGCATCAACCAAAAAACAATATGAATTTGTAGAATACGAAGAGAATTGCACTAACAAACACACAGATGAAAATGAAAACAATTTCTCCATATATTTTTAGAAGCAAAATCATTAATAATAATATCAAGATCAATATATCATTTTTAATATTAATAATAGTTGATATTAATAAAATACTATATTAATAAATATAGGATAATAATCATTAATGATATATTTTATTAATCATTAGCATATATCTCTAACAAATTAATCTCAAAATTTCCTTTTTCCGGTTTAATAAGCATGTGTGTATATTTATCATCCTTTAACTTGTATAAATAATGTACACATCTGAAACAAATGTAAATAAAAAAATATAAAAGAGAAATATAAAAAGAACTTGTTCTTTTCTTTTCCTTAACAAGATTGAAACAGAATCGTTAGACCACTCAATTAATGGTTGGAACTGGACTCCTCTTTAGCGTTATTCAATAAAGATTGAAATTTAGAACAAGAAACTCAACTAAAAAAATTTCTTTTCAATTTTTACAAGGTAAAGTGCCAATAAACTTTTGGTATATGTAAACATCTTGAAGCAGATTTATTAACTTTTCAATTTTTACCCTTTTTAATGAATAGATTTATTTAACTTTTAAATTTTTAACTCTTTAAGTGAGCCTCTTATAAATCTAGGCCCCGTCACTGCTAAAGATAGAGGATGAGTACTAATATGTAAGATTGGAGGGAGATGAGATTTAACTAATTTTCCTAAACCTCTTGCTTCATTTTAAATGATAAGGATTGAAAAACTCGAAGGATGTAGTTCCGCAATGTATTTGTTCTACTGCAGTTGTTTTAAACTATTTTTAACGGTCACTCTATAGAAAGCAATTGTGTTAATCATTGTTAATTTTTCAAAATTAAATTACAAGTAGAAAAATCAAATATGGAATGAATAAATCAACAACTGAAATTTGATAACACAGTTTGACACATCCAGTCTACCTTTGTGGGGTCATCACCCAGCTTAATCAACTTTAACCTAAGTACAAGTTTTTCACACAAGGCTTTATTGAGCTGACATCGCTCACCCCTTGACTCTATCCACTCGCACTCACACCCCTTGAAAGTATTTCACTCCCAATAATATAATCATCTCGTGCAAACCTCAACAGAGGATTTTTTTTTCAATAACGAAAGCTAATGAATACAAAACATATAATCTCAAGTGATTGAAACAATAATAACATGAACAAAGAAGCACTTGGGTTAAAAGACACTCTCCTATATGTGCAGCTTCATCGAACCAAAATCATGGGAAGTTGTCTAATAAGAATTATGTTGCAAACCTTCGAATTAATTACTAAAAAATCTCACGCACAGCAGCCACAAAACTCATCAAACGAACATATGTTTCATCATCGAAACATCCCAAAACACAACTGCAACAATAACTAATTTACTGCTCATTTTTCACTCACAAAAATGATGGAGTAGCAGTCCAAATTTGCACTCATGTATTAAAAAATGCAGCTACAAAAGATAGCTCAAATCACTGAAAATTATAGCTATCAAAGATAACTCAAATCGTAGATAAATCTGTTGCATGTAAATCTTCAATTAAACATATCTATCTTCACAAAATCCTATCTTCTCTAGGATTCTATTTCAAGTAGGAGTTCCTTGACACTATCTTATCTTCAAGAAACAGTATCCAAGATATTGAAATCATATCCCAAGTGAACTTCTTATCACATATCGAACCACAAATAATGCCTAAAATAATTAATTTAATAAATATCTTAATAATCTCCCTCTTTTTGGCATTATTTGTCACATCAAAGAACTTCCTATAAACACGATAAATAGAAACTCCTCCTGGATTAAACAATCATAATAATAGACAAGTCAATAGTCAATAGCTGAAAATTTTATAAACAAGGTCCTATCTCCCCCTTGGGACAAATCAATGCCAAAAGAAGTAAGAATCAAGGAGATACTTTGAAATCTTCCCTTGAAAAATATCTTCAATGCGATTAATCTCAAGGACCTTGCAACAAAGTACTTAAGTGTATATAAACCCTTTTCCATAACCAGCTCTTGGAATTGTATAGCCACAGGCCTCCATTTTAGGTAAATGACTCTTTTCATGAACACCACACGTTGGACCAAGGGTTGCAACTACCTCATGAGAACGAAGTGATGACGAAAATTGGTGGGACAAGAAATCATCCACAAGCTTCTTTACGATGTTGACATCTTTATTCAAATATTTTGTTGACATCTTTATTCAAATATTGTATTATGCTCTTTTGTTCATTGATATATGGCCGATAGTCCTTGATGGATTACTATAAATTGCTAATATACATTAAAACCTTCACAGTAGATAACTCATTGATCCTCCTCAACACTTCAGCAAACATCCATTTAAAACTCTAAAACTTTTTCCTCAAACTACCTATGGAAGTGCTACAATTTTCTACTATCCTTTTCAAATTCTCCTCTTTAACAAAATTAACTAAGTACTTGCATAATGGAGTCTGCAATGTTGGATGGAGCTTAATCTCTCCAAAATTTTCCCATAATTGACCAAGAGTTTTGAATGTAGTGGTTGTTGTGGCTTTAGTATCATATCCTAACACAGAACAAGTTGTTGAACTTTTTTCTCAACATATCACATAACAACCTCTTCAGGTGTTGTTTCATTGCAATCTAGCTCAACAAAATGCCATTCTCAGCTATATGAAAACAGAAGCTTATCATGATGAATCATACCCTCATCTATGTTAGAACTCATCTTATCTTTGGAAGTAGAATTATTCACCACAAACTGTAGAATAGGTAACTTACCAATAACCACTCAACAACATGATCATCAACACATCTTTCATTCCATTTATATGATCATTCAAGTTTTTCCACTTTATCTCACCAGTCTCAAGAAAATTCTTAGTGAAATCATATTGCCCAAACTCATACAGTCTATAATATAGAGAGAAATTAAGATAAAACTTGAAAAACCCAAGTCATAGAAAACTCAAATCTTACTACAGGTCTTCAACCAAGCATCGAAATTTTCTCAACATAATGCCGTAAACCAAAATCCAGAAGCAAAACTCTCAAATCATCAATAAAAGCCTCATTTTCACATCAAATGTACTATTCAACAAGTAAGGAAAGGTCAAACACATACCAGTCACCTAAACCTTAGACAAACCATAAATTTAAAAACCTAGAAAGCCTGGACATTAACTACTTAGAACCCTCCTTTTTTTTACTTACTTTTTTTAATAAAGAACATCAATATACTTAAAAAAAATGTAAATCGCACAGTCTCAATGCCCCTTGAAGAAATTCAAACCTGGCTTTATTCCTCACCACATTATCTCTGTCATTAGATGTTTGGTTGGTTTCTCCCTCAAAAACAACCAACTGGTCCTCTGTTTGGTTGATTCTTTTCTAGTAACAACTAACTGTAGATCTGGATAGTTTCTAGTTTTAACTCCCTTAAGTCTCTGTTATGATTTGTGAGGTTGATTTTGAAGATTTTCTTTTACCACTATCA
>JANIJH010000004.1:7743129-7753732 GCA_024520975.1 Erythroxylum areolatum
CATGTGATTCTGCCATGGATCTTTGTCCTCATTGTGTAAAGGTGGTTCTTGGAAAGTTTTTCTTCTCCCTTCCCTTTTTGACTTTGGGAAGATAGTAACAACTCTTCTTGAATTTGGTACAGTTGCGTAACACTCACTATCATTTTTCTTCAACTCGTGTAGATCAATATGTGGTTGTAATTGTCTGTGTTGAAAGATGGAGCCAAAAGTACTGGCAAGAGCTAAACAAACTCTTCGAGAGCTTTGTAGACCAAAGACATATGCAGAAACTCCTTCAGTTAGAGAAAATAAAATTTAACACAGTAGCATCTTGTCTTTTTGAATTCAGGTTTGATATACTGGATTTGGAGTGGGTGTAGCTGAAGACAAAGAGGAAGTGAACTAAAAAGAAAAGGATTGATTTCGTATTGTATGTATACATACACTGTACAATGATTTAACAAACAAAATATATACATTTCACATTTTGAACTATTCTAAATTTAAATAATGAGATAGAAGGATAGATTCTTATATAAATTTAACTATGAATAATGAGATAGACCATCCTTATCCCATAATACTAGTTTCAAACAAGGAAAACGATACGATTAAGACTTTTGCCTCATCTTCGAACAAAATTTTGACCAACTCCAATTAAGTAGCTATCATGTTGAGCTACTTGTTTCGTACTCACCCACGATTTCACGCAGATGGACAAAAGACATACACCGTTTCAGGAGTTGAATTCTTTCTTTGATTTTAATATTAAATGATTTATTTAATATACATTTTATTAATTATTGTGCAAATGAAATGTAGAAACTGAGGTCCCAACTATAAAAATAAAGTTTATGAGCAGAAAGTCCGAAGACAATCCGAAGTTTTATGATACAAATACGAATGTTCTTTATACAAAATTTTGATTGATTTTTAATTAAATTTTAAATTATAACGATAATTTTTTTAATCATTTTTTAAATTTTTTAATTTTATTCAATCTTTATTACAATTTTATTTCAATCATTTAATAAATCTTAATAAAAAAGGCATAAAGCACCGTTACCAAAAACAGCAATTTAGTTAAAGTATTTAGGTTCCACATTAAGAATTAACTAAGCATTATCAATTTATAAGAGACATAATTCTTATTCTTATCTGTATAAAGAGTTAGTAAGTATCATATAAACGATTCCTCCTAAAAAGTTTTATTTATATACACAAAATTGAATCAACTTTTAATGCTATATCGACCGATCGAATCTCCGAGTTGGACACATCATTTCAATTGTGAATTAAGTAGGGGTTGAATTATGTTACACTGGAAGAGGCGGCCCAACACTCTTACAATTAAGTTGTTTAAATTATTCAAATTTATATTTATAGTTCCGTCTAGGAGTTTATTTCTTCAACAAAATGAAGCGCTCGACTTCACACGTTATCATGGGGCAGTAAATGACGATTCAAAGGGTATGCGAATATTCATGTAATCTTAAACATGTCCAAGCAGTTCTCCTCGGCAAGCCCTCGGCTCCAGAACTTCCCGTAGAACTCGCTATATGCAAATCTCCGGTAGAAAGCAGGATGATGATTATCATCATCTGTCAACGGCGGGGCTGGTCCAATCACAGCGTCGGCCGATGGGCAGTAGAATGTTGGAATAGAGATCCTCTCTTTCTCGCTGTTCACGAGGGCTCTGTGGCGTACACTTTTGTAACGGTCGTTGCTTATCACCTGTGCAAAACACATCAACCTTGCATTGGGTACATTCAATTACTTGAAAACCAATAAGAGAAGGATCACGATAATGTCGTCTATCATTGTAAATACTGAAGAAAATGGGATACTTAGGTAGGGTGGTTTGGTGTTTTTATAATTACTGAAGTCTCTAAATTATTATCTTTTAAATATGGAATAAATAAATACTGGTGACATGTAATAATCTGTAAATGATATAATTAAGTATATTATTTAGTGACTTCACATTTAAAATTAAAATAAATAAATTCAAATAATTGTTTTAAGAATTTAAGCTCAAAGAATTAATGAATTCTAACTAATAGAGGATCAAGGAAATCTACAAGTTTAACCTAAATTTTCAATATTTAAAAAAGTTCTTAAAAAAGTTCTAACCAATGTTTTAAAAACTATACCAGAAGTTAAACTAATAAGATAAAAAATTTAAAGTTTAACTTATATTAGACTGTTATAAAATAGATCAATAATTGAAGAAAATTATCATTGCCTATCGAAAATTTAAAATTTAATTGAAAAAGAAAATTTTTAAATAAAAATTTATTTGTTTATTTTAATTTATAAAAGTTGATTGATTTATGAAAGATGATTGACTAAATAATAAACTGGTCAGTTTTTAACAACAAAGATTATTAAACTAAATCAAATCAAAAGTTAAAAACTAAACCATAATAAAAGTAATTGATTCAAATTTTTCAATATTAAACTGGATAAATCTATTGGATTTTTAAAACATTAGTTCTAACTATTTGAACCACACAAAAGAGACAAAGGAAGATCTAAACAATGTAGGATGAGTTGGTGTTGCTAACTCCTATAATCATCAAGACTCAAACATGAATGAATATGCTTCAATAACTAGCAACTGTATCAATATTCCTAAGAGCTACCCAGCGTGAATTAATTATTCTATATTTAGGGTCCGGAACCAGAATTTATCAGGATGACCTATTATGCATTGGAACTTTGTCAATTCAATTAATAAAATCTTGTTAGTGGTAAGTGTTTTCAATGTTATTCGATAGGATTCAAATTTTATGTTTGTATTATTCTGCTTCAACCCTACTTCGCCTCAATATGATATTGTTTTATAGTAAAAATTACATTATATTATGTGCATGCGAAATAGGATTAAAATAGAGAAAATGATACCTACTCGACATGCATTACAAAATAATGTTATATTAAACACAAAATAGGATTAAAACAGATTTATTAAAACAGAGAAAATGATACCTATTCGACATGCATGATGAGTAGTAGAGTTGTATGTCACAAACATTGCGAAGTCCGTTAGTAAGGGAATCAGATATTTTGTACCTATAATCTTGTACTAATCTTCTACGATTTTATCTACGTAGAACTAATTCTCTATAGATAAGAATTCTCTATAGATAAGATTATAGAGAATTTGACCCCGTTGACTATGAGCATTATTCATGGAAAATTGGAAAATTGGAAACGGATGACTTCACTTTATGACATTTGAGTACTGTAACTGTCAGCGTCTCTATCCTTTGCCACGTAGAGTCATGCATGCTCCACCTCACTGGCTGTCCTAATACATGCCTTCCAGTTTCCTTAGCGTCATCAAACTTGTCCTCACACCTTCAATAAGGTTGCCGTTACTAGGTCTCTCTCCCTATTATTGTCCGGTTAGAAACTCTTCTTTTAGACCAATTCATTTGATGGTTCGAAGATTATAGTAATCTTTTGTCACCGAAGGCTGATTAGGCCAGAATTTACATAATTCACGCAGTTCTCTTTAAAAAAAACAAGCAAGACCTCATCTTACGATCAAAGACATGCGCAGTCAAGGACTTGAGATGTAGAATAATCAAACCTGTATTTGATCTCCAATGTTCACAAAGAACGCATAAGGAATAGGTTTGACAGGAAGCCATTTGTCGTTGTTGAGCACCTGCAAACCTGGTACATCATCCTGAAGCAGTAGCGTAATTGCATTAGGATCGGTGTGCCCTGTTAATCCATAAGTGAGCTCAGGCTGTGGACATGGAGGGTAGTAGTTGACAGCCATATGTTGTCCATGCTTTCCCAGCACTGTATTTATGTAATCCCTTTCAAGGCCCAGACTCTCTGATATTGCGTCAAGCAGTGTCAGAGCTAATTCTCTAGCATTCCTGCAGTACTCAGCCGCAGCCTCTCTGCTCCTCGAAATTTTGCAAATTAACAGAAGTAAAAGGGAAACATAATTGTCGATTTACAGTATGCTTTTGGTTGAAAAAATATTAAGTATCACATCGGAAAAGTTGATTCCCCGGTGCATGAAAATGGTTAATTAATTACCTGAAAGACGGAGGGTTGCTAGGCCACTGGTGTATATAGTCCTCTAAAGGGTGGCAAAAAAGCCTTAGGTAATCTCTCCAGTTCGAAACTTGTTCTGTGTTCACATTGAAGCTGGAAGAGAGTCTCACCTCCTTCATAGGATCATTTGAGTGAATCTTTAACCTTTCACTCTCTGGCAACTGAAAAAACTCCCTCGATACACGAAACATAGCATCAATCACCGTCGAAGAAACTCCATGGTTTTTAACCTTCAGAAAATGTTCGCGGACATCAGGATCACAGCTCTGTAAAAGAGAACTGAAAATAATCCCCAAAAGAAAAAAAGCAGTAAGTATGGAGCTAGATTACCTGGAAGAAACCATAATCTTTACAAGCTTGGCCAATCTCTTTGATAACGATGGGGCGACTAGGACCACGGAGGTCTTGCAGATCAATGACAGGAATAGAACTATCATCCAAGGACGACCAGAACTCGCTAAGATTAGGTCGATCAGATGTGGGTCGGATGTACTTTGCCGGAACGTGACTCACACTAGAGGCGAGGTCTGCGACAAATGCCTTGGAATTAGGGCCCATTCAAAATGCTTTGTAATTGAGTTTGTCTGTGCTTTCTGGTCTATCAATTTGCCAGGTGGGGTGGGTTTATATAAACTTGTTTTTCACTTAAATTTTGCTTTTTCTTCTTATCTGCATCGAATAAGTTAAATATAATAAACTTATTTTTGTTTTTTATATGAAACAACTATCCATCGTCAACATAAACACTGAAGATCAACTTGTACGCAGTTGGCCGAGACCCAATCACCTTGATCATCACAATCTAGAAGTCTAGACCTGTTCTTCCATTAATTTACAGATTAAAATACTAATATAAGATTGGATGAAACTTCTCTAATTTTCAATACCTTTTTCTTTTAAACGAAACTTTAAAATTAATATATATTATAAAAACTAAATAGAAACGATAAGAGATTTTGCATCAAAATAAGGAAGATGTGGAAGAATTTTAAGAGTTGTGAGAACAATTCGAAAATAGTAGAACAATGGGTGGAAATGACTTGTTATTCTTTGCATACAAAGGACACTCCTCAACTTTTGGCCCACTGTCCTGATAACTATGCCCAATTTTCACACTGGAAAAATTCTCACATCTTTGTTCATTTATCATTCCAAAAGAATGAGAACACGAATCTTACTCAGGCTAATCAAAAAGGGGAATTGAGTGTAAAATTTCTTCTGTTAAAATAGCAAGGCATTTTTTTTAATCAACTTTGGACAAATTGAATTCTTCGCATGTGGGAGGCTCCAAGTGGGTGATGATTTATTTGTCTGCCGCAGACGTAGGTCTTTCAGTTGAAACACCAAAATATATTGACTAACCAAAATATCAGGAATGATGTATAATTAACGGTAGGAGCTCCACTTAGCAAAATATATTGACTAACCCAAGTAAGCAACCTTTGGTATCTGAATAGTTATCGTAAAGTTCCATTAATCAAGGATTTCAAACAGGGATAAGGCAGGAGGTTCGAAATCGAAGATTGTTAACAATTATGATTTTTATCCACGACTCGCATTACCCATTCTGCTGAACCCATCACAGATAAGGAAGTATCTATTATGGATGTTGATGACTAAAAAGGCTTGCTTCCCTCTTCAACCACTCATGAACATACCGTTGGGGAAAATGATGGTAGTGCTTCTTCTTCTTCGGTCAGTGGAGAAACTTCTACTACAAATCAATTGGCTGGTCTTCTTTATGGGACCCACCGAACATTATGAATTGCATTGCTTGGAACTGCCGAGGCTTGGGCAACCCTCGTGCAGTCACCGCGTTGAAGGATATTGTCTGACAGAATAGGCCTTCTTTTCTTTTTCTTAGTGAGACTCTTGTTTCCTCTAGTAGAATGGAGGATATTCGTGTTAGTTTAAAGTTTGATTATTGCTTTTGTGTAAACCGGATTGGTCGCAGTAGAGGTCTCGCCCTCTTTTGGAATTCTAATAAAGATGTTTCTGTTTTGGGTTACTCTAATAATTATATTGATGTGGAGATTGTTCTTTTGGACAAATTTAAATGGCGTTTTATTGGGTTTTATGGTTTTCCAGAACGTCATAGAAAACGATCTAGTTGGGCGTTGTTGAAATCTCTGTCTTGACTTTCCCATCTTTCGTGGGTTTATATGGGTGATTTTAACAATCTAATGTCTGCTACTGAGAAGTTTGGTGGTAATGAGTATCCTAGAACTCTTTTTGATGGGTTTAAGGATTGCATTTGGGATTGTAACTTAGTTGAAATTCCTCTCACTGGGTTTGGATTTACTTGGGAGCGTGGTCGAGGTTCGAACAACCTACTTATGGAACGCCTGGACAGAGCTTTTGCTTCGACTGATTGGGTTGGCCACTTCTCCTATCATAAGTTATTTAGCCTTATAACCTCCTACTCTGATCCTAACCCCATTAAGCTTTATGCGAATACCAGTTTCCCCGTCAAGAAGGTTAGCAGGTTTAAGTTTGAGAATAAGTGGTTAACTGAAGCTGGGTTTATGGGGGTTGTTTCCTCGGCATGGACTAGTTGCGTCAGCTCTAGCGTCTTGGAGAAAATAGCCGCATGCAGTAATTCTATTCTTGCGTGGAAAAAATCGCTAGGTTCTTCGATCATGGGCCAAATTGATGAAGTTAAGAAACAGATGGGCTTATTGCGTCAAACCAATGCTGCTGATCCATTACTGCTGACCCTTAAATCCGAGCTTTCCAGCTTGTTGGCCCAAAACACTATTTATTGGAAACAACGATCCAAAATATTTTGGCTTAATTATGGAGAAGCGAATGGCAAATTTTTCCATGCTCAAGCTTCGAAGCATTGGAGGATTAATCATATCTCTGCTTTGGAGGATGACTCTGGTAATTTTTGTTCGAATTGTGATACTATGAATGCCAATGTTCTGGAGTATTTTTTGAATCTGTTCGCTGCTCCTATTGGAAGTTACAATTTTGAAGATTTTTCCTGTATTAGCTCTATTGTTAGTGACAGAGAAAATGCTCAGCTTCTAGCTCCTTTTACCATGAAAGAATTTAAGAAAGCAATTTTTGATATGCATCCTGATAAATCTCTTGGTCCTGATGGCATGAATCCGGCTTTTTTTCAAAAATGTTGGGATATTATTGGTGGCGATATTTTTACTCAAAGTTGTGCTTGGCTCAATAATTGCAAATTTCCTGTTGGTTTAAATAATACTACTATTGTTCTTATTCCAAAAAAGGATCATGCGAGTAGTATGACGGATTTGAGGCCTATTGCTTTGTGTAATGTGATTTACAAAATTATTGCGAAGGTCCTAGCTAATAGACTCAAGAAAATCTTGCCCAGAATTATCTCTCCTATGCAATCGGCTTTTGTTCATGGTCGATTAATCTTGGATAATATTATAGTTGCTTTTGAGCTGATTCACTACAAGAAGAATAAAGGCCGTGGGTCACGAGGGGATGTAGCGTTTAAAATTGATATTAGTAAGCCTTATGATAGGGTTGATTGGAGTTATTTGAAATTTATTCTGCTTCGGTTGGGCTTTAATGCTAAATGGGTTGGATGGATTAAGCTTTGTGTGACTACTGTTAATTATTCTGTGGCGTTTAATGGCAATAGTGTGGGGCCTATTAGTTCGGGACGGGGTCTCAGACAAAGGGATCCTCTTTCCCCGTATCTTTTCATTTTATGCACGGAAGGTCTTTCAGCTCTTTTGCATAAAGCAGAGTTGAGAGGAGATATTCCTGGTGTTCGAATATGTGAGGGTGCTCCTAATATCTCTCACATTTTCTTTGCAGATGACAGTTTCTTCTTTTTTCGAGCTTCATCCAATGAATGTGGTCATCTCAAGAATATTATCTCTATCTATGAAGAGGCGTCGAGTCAAGCAATTAATCTGCAGAAGTCAGGTGTCATGTTCAGCCCTAATACGAAGCAAGATGTTAGACAGGCTTCATTAATATTTTGGGGGTTTCTAATCCTATTTCCCATGGTCGTTATCTTGGGTTACCTTCGTTGATTGGGAGAAATAAAATACAGGTTTTTGCCTTTTTAAAGGAAGGATCGCTTGAGTAGAAGAATTACTAGAACAAGCTAGTTTCAAGACCAAGAAAGGAAATTCTTTTGAAAGCAATTGCTCAAGCCCTTCCTCCTTATTGTATGAGTGTTTTCTGGCTCCCTTTGGGCATTTGTGATGATTTACAGAAAATGATGAATTCCTTTTAGTGGGGTTCTTCTTCGGACGACCGTGCTAAAAATCATTGGGTTAAATGGGAGCGACTGTGTGTTCCTAAGAAATTAGGTGGCATGGGTTTCCGTGATTTGAAGTGTTTTAATCTCACGATGTTGTGCAAGCAGGGTTGGCAGTTTCTAACATACCCAGATTCTTTAGTGAGCCAGGTTTTTAAGGCCTGGTATTTTCCGAATTCTGATTTCCTACGTGCAAGAGAAGGAAGAAACTCCGGTCTCATTTGGAAAAGTATCTACTCAACTAAAAGTCTTCTAGACAAGGGTGTTAGATGGCGGGTGGGTGATGGTGCTTCGATCTTGGTGTTTAAAGATCCTTGGCTGCTCAATGATTCTAATTTCTATGTGCTCTCGAATCCTTTACATGGTATGTCTGAGATGAAAGTTAATGAGCTAATTGATCCTAATAATTTGACTTGGGATTCTTCTCTGATTAATGATATTCTAACTCCTCAAGAGGCGTCACAGGTTTTCCAAATACCCATTTCTCCATCTAAGCCGAAAGATACCCTTTGTTGGCATCACGCCAGGAATGGGATTTATAGTGTGAAGTTTGGATATAGCATTGCTACTTATCTCTTGTCAGGTAATCAAGATTATGGTGTGGTGGGCCTGTGGAATGACATTTTGGGGTGCTCATCTTCTCCCAAGATTAAAGAGTTTACCTGGTGTATTTTGCGTGACTTTGTTCCTTGTAAGCAACGCATCCTAACGCATGGGGTTAATTTGGACCCCATTTGTTCACGCTGTGGTGCATTGGAGACTATGGACCATGTCTTGCTTACCTGCCCTCATGCTCGAAATGCATAGACGTCCTCAGGTATTATTTTACATAGCGCTATTATTAAGGACTGTATTATTGCTTGGCTACGTGGAGATAATTTAGATCATAGAGATAAAGCCCTTACTATCTGCTGGAGTTTGTGGTTTCATCGGAATCTCTTTTGCTGGAAACAACAAGATACTCCCCCGTATACTATTGTGTCATTTGCAGATGACTATCTTCAAGACTGGAAAGCGGCGAAAAGTATGTTTGGGCAAGTGCAGGTTGTATCTAGTAAGCCTAGTCGTTCCCTAGGGTGGAAACAGCCTTCAATTAGTTGGATCAATTGCAATGTTGACGCTTCGGTTGATAAAAGATGAAACAAGTCAGGTTTTAGGGCTATCCTTCGAAACCATCATGGTAAATTTATTTGGGCTTTTCGGAGCATATTCCTTTTTGTGCCAATGCCACTCTAGCAGAAGCCCTGTCTATCAGAGAGGTTTTAGCCTGGATTAAAAGCCTTAATATGGATAATGTCCTATTAGAATCAGATTGTTTAGAGGTTATCGATGGTCTTAATTCTAGTCCTTCTAATTTCTCTGAAGTTGGTATAGTGTTTGCTGACTGTCAGAAGCTAAAGACTCACTTCCAACATCTGTCCTCCCTATGGACATCTCAAAATGTTAATAGAGTCACTCATTCTTTGGCAATGGTAGCTCTGTTACATGTAGATCGTTTTACTTGGCACTCGTTACCAAGTTTTCTTTCTTCTATTATTCTTTCCGATGTTTCTTGTCTAATAATTAATTATGACGAGGCTTAGGCCTGCGTGTATAAGGTAAAGCCTGTTGGCTTAGGGATTAGTTTTTGCTTCCTCTTTATTAATTTATTTTCTCTCATGGTTGTTTTGATGTCAAAAAAAAAAAAAACTCAGTCCTATTTTTATTGTTTCAGATACTATTTAATACGTAGAACATATATTTAAAAAATTGATGGTTATATGGAGTCCAAAGCAAAATGAGCCTGAATTTTTTGTCTAACATTACTCTATCTAATTATGTCCAATTAAAATAATGTCATCATTTTTGCTTAAATTTTAAGAGACCAGTCACTCATAACTGTCATGATTGTGACTTAAGTATCACATTTGTGACTTGTGTCACGCTCGTGATATAATGCAGTGTTTGGTTGATGTCTCCATTGGTAGAGACAGATGACAGAGACATAAAAGTTCTATGCCTGTCAGTGCTTACTTGCTGCCCCAACTTATTTTGTTCCTACTCCAGAACACAGCGACAGAAATTTTTTGTTCCTTCCAAGACTGTGGTACAAGATTTCTTGTCCCAGGGATAGAAACAAAACACATAAGCAACTTTCAGAAATATCCCTCCCCTCATATAAGCAATTTTTTATTCTTAATTATATTATTAAACTCATCATCACCATCATCATCATCATTATTATTATAAATTTTGAACTTATTATTATTATTATTATTATTATTATTATTATTATTATTATTATTATTA
>JANIJH010000004.1:7756183-7768816 GCA_024520975.1 Erythroxylum areolatum
TTTGGTTGACCATTAAAGATACAAATTTATCCGATCATGGGTTTTAGTAATAAAAGAAATGTTTTGAAATTTTATTATAATATTAAAAATTACTTTACTAAATTTGTATTTACATATTTTTAAATATCAAATCAATTATACAAACTTTATCAAATATAATATATATTTTTTGAAATAATATTATAATTTTATTTTAATATTAGATAAATAAGATCGTGTCTTTAAACCAAACTTTATCACATATTGTATAATTTGTGTTAAAATAATATTACAATGTTATTTTAGTATTTTATAATATTATAAAATATATTATAAATAATTTAAATCAAGAAAATATTTTAAAATATATTCTAAATAATTTAAATCAAGAAAATATTTTAGAAGATAAATAATATCCGCGTCTTTTAACCAAAATTTGGATACATTTATCCTCTAATACATGGAACACCACTACAGCCTCTAGCTGAGCCTACTAATGATAACATTGAGCCCAAGTTGTTGTTTATTTAAACTAGGCCCAAAAACTGTAGGTTAGAGACTTAACCGGCCCAATATTGCAGGGAGTGACAATAACGTATACTTACGAGCATCAATCAGTATTCGAACTATTAAAAGATGGCGTTAACTTATTGGTCCACGCAATGGTCTGGCATGGCCTAGTCATTTAATCAACCAGTGGCCTTCCTCTCATGCAAAATTAGATGCTGAGCCAGCTAGTCTCTGACACTGACCGATGACCATATGTGCCAATCATCAACGTAAGATAATCACTGTTAGAGCCGCACGATTCTTATGTAGCCAGAATACGTGGTTTTAAACCCTGCGGCCAATTTCGAGGTTCCGCACTCGATCGCACCCTTCATCCAGCAAGAAATGCCACGTGGCATTTTGAATTTCCACGTTGGCAGATAAGGCCCGCTTTTTCTCACACTAGTTCGGTACGAGGCCACGGGAGATAGAAAAAAACCCGGTCTTTCGAGAAAAAGCCACGTCAAGATGGGGCCCATGGGTAGGCATACCTGGACTCGCTTTTACGGAATTGGCCTCACGGGGACTAGAGTTTGTGGTCGAGATTTGAAGATGAGTGAAGAGGTAATTGGGGGAAAACGGAAATACTGAAAAAGTGCACGAAGGGTGGGCTTTAACTTAATCAGCCACTAGATGTAGGCCACATGGCATCTTCCCTGCCTTCTTTCTAACAGCCTCAAATATAATTCCTGCCTAAAAATGAAAAAGAAAAGAAAATATAAATCCTCAAGAAATAGTAGTGGCTGAGATTGCTTCTGAGTTCTCTGAGTAGTAGCTTCTGGTGTTTTAGGTATTACCGAAGCTCTCCTTCGGCTCTTCCCATCTTTTCTCTACTCCTAGTGATTTTGCATTTCTCTCCTCACTTTTCTTCTTTTATTTTTTTAGTTTGTGATCGACTATTTTTGTGAAGATTCCGATCCACCATTGGACGAGAAAGACTATATCTCCGGTGACTATCAGGTGAAGTCTGTGAATGCATGATCGGAGATTACGTACGTCCTTCTACTGTTTTAGTTCACCATGACTTTCTTGCAAGGTACTTTCTCTCATTTCTAGGGCTTTCTCCTGCTGTTCTAACTCCCTGTTTGGTTGCCGAGAAAAATTCAAGTTACCAAGCAAAACTGAAAAGAACCGAAGCAAAACGATATTTATTAGCTGGTAAGATTCTAGATAATTTATTTAATATTTCGACGAATCTTTCTCGGCGGCTGAAGAGAGGATTTGATTTGAAATTGATAATGTATCTGTGTAGAACTTGCTGTTGTTGATTACTAATTCGTGTTCCTCTGTTCCTTTCCTGTGTTTCTTTGTTTTCTCGTTTTGTAAAGGATTTGGCATCTACGCGTTCGTTTTGGTGAGGATTCTGAATAAAGGAATTTACTTTTAGTTGTTACCAGGAAGCGTGTCTATCTCTCTTCCTCTTTCTGGTGGAGTCTTAAAATTCTTCAAACATTTATATTTTTTTCTTTTTGAAGTTTTTTAAATTCATGCATATACATGTACTATATGTGCAGTACGGTATATGTGAACTAAACAGGGATGGATCTCTACCGATTGTTTGTTGGTTTTTCGCTTTTGCAGTAATATTCACCTATTGGATCATCTGGAGCTCAAAAACGGCAGCCGTCATTGTGATTTTGGGTGTTGCTAGAAATGAAAAGAAATTTCTGTTTAATCCATTGCTTTTTAGAGAGAAATTGAAGCAGCGGTATCTGCGAAGGTCCGGTTATGGACACATACTCCTCCGGAGAAGACTTAATTATTAAGGTATATTGTTAAGAGGAGAATTTTGCATGACCTCCTTCATTTTCCTTGGATTGCAGCAACAAAAATAAGTGTTTTAAGAATCTGAATATTAAGTCGTGTTAAATATAGACAAGAAAACCGTATACAATTACGAAGCAACGTGAGAGATGGACTGAGGAGGAGCATAATAGGTTCTTAGAGGCCTTGAAGCTCTATGGACGAGCTTGGCAGCGCATAGAAGGTGATAGTTTGCGGTTGTCTTCTTTAATTCTTTGTAGGTTTGGATAGTAGCATGTTTTAACTTGCTGACTGTGACTGATTTGGTTATACTAATTGCAAAACTTATATAGAGGAACGATCTGGATCTTCCTAGTAGGAATGCCATCAGATGCCATTATTATGTAGCTAACTCTTACTTGGAGATTTTTCCCACCCCCTTTCTTTCTCTCCCCTTCTTTTCGTGTTTTGCAGAACATATAGGAACAAAGACTGCTGTGCAAATCAGAAGTCATGCACAGAAGTTTTTTTCCAAGGTTAGTCCTTACTACTTTGCGCAACTGTTCATTAAGAGTGAAGAACTGGTTATTAATGTGATGTCTGAAACGTTCTTTACCCTCCAACTCTGCATCTGATTAACTTCTTCACCTCTTATTGTATTTATAGTTAGCGTTTACTTGTGCTTTCACTTTAAAATACAGACTATGACTTGTGTATGCATGAGGACATAATTTGAAGGGCTATAGAAAATCGAGGCTCATGCTGACCACATTCTCCTTTATAAAAGAACGAAAATAGGAAGCTCTTTAGAAAAGAAACTTATTGCCACCTATTAAATGAGATTATTTAGATTTTCCTCTAATCAAATCTGTGGACTTTAATTATGAGGAGTGGAATATAAGTTTGGGGCATTTTCTTGGCCTGGATCAGCTAAGGTATCACCTTTCTTCCTTTTTGAATTTTGTTTATGCATGAAGACATATCAGGAGATCATCGGGTTGGTGCTGAGACCAAGTTATCTTGATGGACTATACAAAATTGAGGTTTATGCTGATCACCGCCTCCTTTATAAGTGAACGAAACTAGGAATTTTTCTCTTTAGAAAAAGAAACCTATCATCGCCTATTGAATGAGATGACGTAGATTTTCCGCTAATCAAATCTGTGGACAATAACTTATGAGAACTGGAATATAAGTTTGGGGAATTTGCTTGGAGTTGAGCAGTCAAGGTATTGTCATTCTTCCTTTTTGAATTTTGACGCATTGCGGCTTGGAACTTCAAATTCTAACCTATAGGTGCAATTCCATGAGTGGCTCTCTTTGAGATTCAGTATGAGCAACAATTCCTCAGACATTACCAAGGATCAGTTTACAATGCTGTCATGATCTGAAACTTAGAAGCAACACTGGATGTCATCTTGGCTAGCTATGCCATAAAAGGGTGAAGTGAAGTCCTTTTCTTACTGGAAAACAAATATTTTGGAGAAGTTTCACTAAGTGATCATGAACTGTTTTGCTAATTTAACTTATGCATCTATGTAGGAGAGCTTGTCCACAGAGGTGGTTGTATATGTTTTTGGATAATTTCAATTTTTGAAGTGACTACTCTAGACCTGGGATGTTATATGAGGCTGAAAGTAAATGTAGTTTCAACCTTTTGTGCTTTTTTGGTTAAAAATTCAAAAACTTTAGTATAATTTCTCACGTTCAATTGGCCTACCAGTTCCCCTGGAATTGAACTTTAAAGGTGTAAGGATAGTTCTTCACGGTTTCCATTTGATATTACTTGTTTTCAGCAGTTTGTTTCAAGAGAGAAGAGAACTAACTTTTTAACATTTTTTAGTAGTTCACTATAAAGTTCTAAGTTGTCATGGGGGCATAAAGACTATATTTCAAGTTATCAAGTTGCTAGAAGCATGTATCTCCTTATCCTTGGTTTTGGTAACTGTGTACTACTTTCCCTTACCTTAGATCCTGCACCATTTCAAACAGAAACTATACATGAAACTAGTTATAAATTTCCTCAACATTGAACCCAACAATCCTCAGTTTATTTGTCTTATCAGATTAATATTTTTCAGCTTCAGGGACCTCAAACGCTTATCTATGATTTTTATTCCTATTGAATATGCAAAGATTCAGAACTTGTCTGAACAGCATGTTGATCTTTCTTTTGGTGTCACTCTCCTGCTACTTGGCTACCTTGTGCAACAATATTGGGGGCCTGATTTGGTCAAGGAGTCAAGATGACTGCTTGGCTAGACCTGCCCCACTTTTTAGTTTAGCAGTATTTAGAGTACGATCACTAGAAATCTCAATTGACAAAACAGCCAACAACCTGTCAAAGAAATCACTTAACCCATATGTTTAAGTTGCTGGATAAGATCCAAAACTGAATCATAAGATTGAATCTATGATACTTCACACAAAAACCTGTTGGGATTGAAAATGTGAGGAAGTTCAGGCTCACTTATCCTGTAGTAAAGCAGAATTACTTTGGCTGATAGGGTTTAGATCAACATGTTACCTTCTTGCCTTCCGACACAATTTGCATGGCAATTCATCATTCATATGACTTGAGAATTTTGAAGAGTATCAAATGTCTGAAAATTTGTTATTTTGTTGTGGAACTTTATTTTCCCATTGTTAGCGGTGATTGTATAATCTTTTTCAAACTCTTTAACTTTCTTGAAACAATATGCTCTAGTTCTGGATAGGAGATGGCTTTATTCAGAAGGTGAAATATCCCACAATGCTAAGCCCCATCCAATAAGTCCATCCAGTTCCAAGATGAGGAGACATAAGGAATTCCCTTAGTGACTATTAGGATAGTCTACTGGATTTGATAGTCCGAGAGTATTCCTTAATATCTGTTTGTTGTCATGAGTCCCGTGGTTTTACAAGGTATTGGATGTTGTTTTTTGAGTATTCACGTATCACGTGACACAACTCATGGATGTTGACCCTAACGGAATGAAGAAGTTAAGTTTTACACAGGAGAAAGGAAATGGGTAAACATGGAGGAGGTAAAACTTTCACCATATATTTGTTTTCGATATGGATTCAGATAAGAATGGAGGAGATGAATTTTGTTACCACTTTGGTTTTCCCAACAGACGTAGAGCGAGACCTTATATTTTTTACAGTAGGGACTGTTGTATGACTTAATGATTTTAGCATATGTTTACTCCTAATTGATTTGATTATTGTTTGAGGAGATGTTTAACATTACTATTTCCAGCACTGCCTTTGATACTTTCGAGTTTCGTAGTTTATGAAAATAGAACTGTGCAAAATGACAATACTATCAGGGTGCCTCATCTGAGAAACGTTATCAATAGATTTTAATCGTTCTTTGTCTTTCTTTTTTGACCCTTGGCAACTACTATTAATTCTCTCTTTTGGTCGACAATACTAAGAAAAATTAAAGTTTACAGTTGGAAAAGGAGGCCATGGCTAAAGGCATTCCAATAGGACAAACTCTTGATATAGACATCCCGCCTCCACGTCCAAAAAGGAAACCAAATACTCCTTATCCTCGAAAGACGGGTTCCAGTCCTATTGCAGCACATTTAGGAGAAAAAAATGGAAAGAATTTTAATTCAGTTGCTCTTCCGCATGTTAACCGAGTACTGGGCTTGGAAAAAGAACTGCTTCGTGAGGTGAGTTTTTTCTATGCCATTTTAATCCGTTTTGTTAATTGACTTATCTGAGTACTTCTATTTTCACTCTTTCTTCTGTAAACTATCCAGAAAGCTAAGGGAGATGAGGGGAAAACAAATTTCAAAGAGAACCAGAACGATAATTGCTCAGAAGTCTTTACTCATCTCCCAGAAAATCATGATTCCTCTGTGTCATCAGTGATTAAGAATGGCACGAAAGCAGAGGCATCCAGAAGTTCATGTTCTTCTAGGGAGTTCGCACATTCACTAAACAAGAGGAATTCCCTAGTAAATGGTAATGCAACAGATGAATCTTATGTCACAATTGAGCTTGAAGGTAATCAGAAATTAGATAGGCCTGATGTGAGGAAGACTGTTCAGGAAAATGGAAGTGTTGAAGCTTCAAAGTTCAGGGATTCTTGCCCTTTCCATGAAAAAGTGGTTCTGGGGAAGGAGCCAAATGATTTGACCAATGCATTGCCTGCAGATGAGATGCAGACAATGCAGAATTATCCAAGGCATGTCCCCGTGCACGTCTTAAATGCCCGCATGGGACCTAGTGTGCAAGCTCATGTCTCAGAAATGACTTTCCAGGATTCTTTGTTCCAGCCAATGGGTGAAAATCACACTCATCTGAACGTGTACTTGCATCCAGCAGCATCCACTACTACTGAACATCAAAGTACTGTGCTGGACTCTTCTATTCATGGACCATTTCCTGCCTTTCCTCCTCCCTTCACCTCAAGTCCACATAATCAAGATGATTACCGGTCATTCTTCCACATCTCCACATTCTCTAATCTTTTAGTGTCTACTCTGTTACAAAACCCAGCAGCCCATGCTGCAGCTAGCTATGCAGCAACATTTTGGCCCTATGCAAACGTAGAAAATTCCGCAGATTCTCCTACATCTGCACAAGGAGGTCTTCTATCTGCGCAAATGAATTCCAGTCCTAGTATGACAGCTATTGCAGCTGCCACTGTGGCAGCAGCAACTGCATGGTGGGCAGCCCATGGACTGCTTCCGTTGTGTGCTCTTCATGCTGCCTTCAACTGTCCCCCACCACCTGCAACTGCAATTCCATCTATGCAGACGGGTCAAGTCCCTGCTACTAAGATGGATATAGGGAAAATTGCTGATAATCCTCCATTCCAAGATCAACAAATGGAGCCAGTAGACTTTGAACCATTGCAAGCACAACACTCAGTTTCTAAATCTCCAGCAAGCTCTTCATCAGAGTCGGAAGAGAGTAGAAATCCTAAGGTAATTAACGCTGGGTCAAAAGTTGTCGACCACGAGAAGACTGCAACAGCACCCGAGGCTCATGATTCAATGAAAACGAAAACCAGAAAGCAACTTAACCGTTCTTCCTGTGGTTCAAACACACCTTCTAGCAGTGAAGTGGAAACAAATGCATTAGAGAAGCATGAGAAAGGAAAGGAAGAACAAAAAGGGGCTGATCCAAATCATACACCTGCTGAGCCTAGTGGCCGTCGGTCGAGAAGTGGTAGCAGCACGAGTGATTCTTGGAAAGCGGTTTCTGAAGAGGTAAGTAATAAGATACTTTTGTCTGAGGTATTTTTAACCATATTGTAGTATCCTAATACAATAAAAAGCCTTCTTATCATGGTAACCGGTACCTGTTAGGGACGACTGGCCTTTCAAGCTCTCTTCTCCAGAGGGGTATTGCCTCAAAGCTTCTCCCTTCCACATGATCTAAAGTGCAAGGCCCATCAGAAGGACAATGCGGAAGATGAAGAGGAAATCTCTAATATAAAAGATGAGAATGCATCACGGTTAGATATCAGCAACAAGACCCGGTCGTCCTCTTCTGGCCATGAAGAAGTGGAGAAAAACATTACGTCGCCTAGTTGTGAAAATAAGGAGGAGGGCCTGTTGACAATTGGGCTTGGAATTGTAAAGCTCAAGGCTCGTCGAACAGGTTTTAAACCTTACAAGCGATGTTCAATGCAGGCCCAGGAGCACAAGCTGGTGACAACTTACACCCAAGGCGAGGAGAAGGGACCCAAGAGGATGCGTCTGGAAGGGGAAGCTTCGACATTACACTTCTAAATTTGCAGGTTTTAACAAAGGAAATCATTGCGGAGGCATGCAATTTCTGATTCAACCGTTTTCTATCTTATGTTCCTGTCTGCACTTTTGAGTATTGGCAGCTCCAGACTGCGGTAAAAAGTGTGTATCTTACATTCTAAAACCCGTGAACTGCGTCTAAATAACTACGTTGGATAGACCAATATTAGACATTAATTAATTATTAAGTCTCCATTGGTCAGTTCATATATTCGTGTCTGACTGCTAGCTGCTACGTGCTTATGCATCTTATGACACTTTCGGACCATGCTCTTTGAAAACCGGGAGATGACTTTTCACCCTAGTGGCTATAAATTTGTTCCGATACGAATCAGGAATGCTTCTTACAGCATGAATTTGTCTGGAATTCATTTGAGTTGTAATAATAATTCAATATTTGCAGTAAGAGGTGTAGTATATCCAAATTCCTAAAAAACATTGATCATCTCCAAAACGCATGAATCTGGTGTAAGGTAGTATACGTCAGTTATTTGTTAAAGGGCTTTTCCTAAATGGATAAACATCCATTGTTGAGCTTGATTTTGGGAGAATTTTTGCATTTCGCAGCAACTCAAGGAAGCTTTGTAAGTAGCTGTACAGTGGTTGTATTTACCAAGGGAAATTGAATCAGAGCGGTTCTTTAGGAGCTCGCTGCATTGTCAGAAAGTGAGATTGGTGAGACTGCAAGCTGATAACGTAATTATGGATTCGCTTTGAATTGGAAGGAGTCAATGAAAATGGAGGGTTCAGAGGCAGAGAAGTTGCTTCTTCCAAAATGAAAGACAACAGAAGCATTGCTCTAGAATATGATACCGCTGCACTCCCCACATTCTCCATATATTCATCTACCTGCGAGAAATGAATTAACTAAAAAGATTGGAAAAAAAAAGTTTTCAGAAAGGTACAATCAGACTGAAATTTGAAGCACAGTACAAGTTTACTCACAGCACCACTTTTACCAATGGCGAGTGCTTTCTGGAATATTAGCTCCATAGCATCAGGCATCTCAGTGGCAGCTGCAGCATAATTTAGAGACGTCTCAAGTAAATTGCGGAACCATAACCCCAGAAATAAAAGTTTAACAAAATCCAGAAATTAAAATTTTGAACAGATAGCCTGACCATCAATCCCCTTGAGCTGGCATGATAGTTTCTCTGCATGATCATAAGCAGCAATAAAGCCTTGCTCTGCCCACAAGTGGACAGAGGAAGGGTTGACAAAATCCAACTTATCTTTGTCCTCTGTATAAAGATCTTTATTCCCAAGAACAGGTGAATATTGAATGACTGAACTATGTTCAGCTAATCCACCCTCTGGAATAGACATCAGCCACGAGTTAGCAATTTGAAGAGCTCTCTTCCATATAGCTAAAACGACCAGTTCAATGGAAAATGATTCCAGAAACAGTCCTGCATTGTACTGCGAGTCACAGAAATTGTTATCTTTGGGGCACATGAAACATAGATATGACATTCCACATAGGAGCTGAGTTTTAAAGCATATCATAAAGGAGCTGAGAGATGAAAGTCTTTATAAGTCTATGAAAAGAGTACTAATCATCTCCTAACTAGTTATCTCAGGAACTAAAGTTAATGTTAGGCCAGTTTAAGCTTGGGTATTACAAGGTATCTGGACAATAGTAGCAATCTAAAGACTGAGCAAAAGAACTCAATAGAACTATAGTTGTGTATTGTGTATGAAAGGTATAGACAAGTCATTCAGGAACCTAAGACACGGCCTAGTTTCAAATTAATTAGGCATACCTTAACATCTACTAATTACAAACATGTTAACATCTAGCATACATGTTCTTTTTCCATTTGCTGCGGACTCCAGGAAGGATAAGATCGTAAGAGGATATGAATGCTGGATAACTAGTGGCAACAAATGCTAGAATGAAGAGGCATAAAATATTCAATCTACATGCTTCTTGTCTTTCAAAAGCATGATCGTATTGAGATCTTAACAAAACCCACAGTACACTTGTGAAAATGAAAATACACTGACATACATGCAATTCCCAGTTAAAGTCCTGAAATATACCCTTTATAAATATTGTCTTGTGCAATATCAATGGTAAAAGAAACAAAAAAGCATATTGTTCACCTTTTCTTGGGCCAACTCTGTAACCAACTGCAGATATTGATGCAACAATTGGAGCCTGGTTGAGGGATCCAGTGATATGCATGACCTAGTTGGATCTGAAGCATTGACTTGAAGATTTTCTGGACTACAAGTGAGACCAACAGCCAGCTTAGCTGTTTCAACTATAACAGTCATGTCCTGGTCATTGCTATTTGATGGGCATACAGAGAACGTGGTAGTGGAGTTATCTTGAATGGATGTGCCAACATAATAAGAGAAATTATCCAGCGAAGCACAATGCCGACTAACAAAAACATAATCTTTTTCAATGGACTCCATCGAATCAGCAACTGAACAGATGAGAACAGATTAGTACTCGCAAAGAGCACAAATATCTAATGTCTTTTCGAAAATGATAGAAAGAAAGAAGTGAAGACAGACCTCCAAATTGGTTTGACAAACGTTGAGTCCATTCAGAAGATGTCTGCACCCCATCACTTACAGTATTCTCCATAAACACATGAGTACTTTTGTTACCTGATACAGTAACATGATCTTTTCCTAGCACTACTGACTCATCATGCACAGATGAACGGATTGATTGTGGACTGCCCTCAGAAGAGTAGATGGGATGCTCTGGAAGAAACTTGGGACTCTCAGCAGAAGCAGAAAAACCAAATCTCTCAGTAACTGCTTTACCTGGCAGATCTAGAGAAGATTGCTCAGCATCCACCATTGGCCTGCATTATTGGGAACAACTAAAACATCGAAAGTTGCATTGACCAAGATAGAAAATCAGCTGTCATAAAATGCATCTACCATTAGCAATTAAGGATTTCGATGTCAGAAGCTACCTAGGCTCTCTAAGGAACTTGTGATTGAAGAAATCCAGGAATGTTAGCCGCTCAACTGCAGATAAACAATTTATTGATTTGAAGTTTACTGGATAAAAAATGACAGCAAACTCTCAATGAATGGTTGTGAGAACAAAAATCCTATTATTTTGGCATTTAAACAATTACCACGCACCTCATCCACTCGTAAGCATGTATAACAACTTTCATAACAGTAATCAAGTACCTGGGTTTTGACATAAAAGTCGTCTACATAAATCAACACAATCTGGATGCAGCTCCTTTAAAGCACCTTTTGGAAATTTCGGCTCAGTGGATGTCAAGATATTAAGGAAAAGCTGTATACAGTGAAGGGGCAACTTAGCATTGAAGTTATTAACTTTCCAACACTCTTTTTTCAACCTTGAGCGTCATAACGCAAGAAAAATCTTTAAAGTCAATTTCTAAGATCCTCCACAAACCTGATTTTCATTATTGCCTCCAAACGGTGGCTTCCCAGTCACCATTTGAAACAAAATGGCACCTACACTCCATAAATCAGCCTGCGTATGCCATTCAACGTTGACAAAAGGAAACATAAAGCTTTGTGCTCTCCAAAAGTAATGGTAGTATCCATTTCACATGCATCGATCTCAAGATACATCACCTTTGCATTATACTTTCGATGTTGAATAATCTCCGGAGCCATGTACAAGGGTGAACCACAAACCGTATCAGCCAAACTACAGGGTGTCAAGGACCTGAAATATAAGCAAACCAAACAACTGGCCAAGTTTAAACGAGCTTTACCACAATAACTGGTATACAAGATAGTGATTTTTTACTCCGGGGCATAGAAGTGAGAAAATGTTTTAAAAGGTACCAACTCAATGACGTGAATGGAAAAACAATCCTGGAAAACCTAAAAAGTCCACCAACTGACAAAAATAATAAACTCACTTGCATTAAATGACAAAAAGATAGTTCAGAATAATAACATAGAATAGTTAGTTCATTACTCCCAAGGCCAATAACCAACAGTGAGAACTTTCCATCTGCTAATATTAATTTATGATTTGAAGCACTGTCATCTTACCTTGCAAAACCAAAATCTCCTATCTTCATCTGTGGAGCTGTTTCATTTGAAGAAAGTAGTAGGTTCTGCATTAATATCAACTCTCCCTTTTAGATAACATGATTGCATTTACTTAAAGCAAAGCATCTACCAAAATAAGAACTCAGAAATGACATATATATATATATATAGGATGAAAACAATCACCTGCGGTTTTAAGTCCCGATGTACAAAATGTTTTTCGTGAAGGACTCGCAGCCCTGCAGCTGCACAGGGCACTTAAACAAAATTAAGAACAGAGGGGGTGTTTCTTTCTATTTCACTGCTACAATAAAGCCTTTCTTTCCCTTCTAATCATGCCTACACTTAATAATACTTCGAAATTTAGATATAAGAAATCAACCGGCCAATTCCATTATCATATTACAATTAAATGAATAAAGTATTCCTAGGATCAAGTAGCAGATACCCAATCACTCAATCACCTAAAAAGAACGAATAGGAAACCAATTGCATAAAGGTTGTATTTTTTAAACCATATATAACATACCCAATTGCCTCATAAAGTGCCTGGCAACAGCCTCAGACACTTTCCCGCGTCGATGAAGATACCCCG
>JANIJH010000004.1:7942032-7960092 GCA_024520975.1 Erythroxylum areolatum
GAGGAGAGTGATACAAGCATTAGGGAGGACCGGAGAAGTGAGCAAGCGGCGGCGGTGATGAGGTGACCCAGACGGCAGCGAGAGAGAGGTGAGAGCGAGAGAGTGAGAGAGAGAGGGTGAGACTTGAGAGGGAAGAGAGGCAGCTGCAGTAGTCGAGGTCCGGGGGGATGGGTTAGGTTTTGGGTTAAAATTTTTCAAATTTGCAAAAAGGTCCTTGAATTTTTTAAATTTCCCGGATCTGGCCAATATGTTGGGTATCGACTGGTAACCAACGGAAAACTCCGATACTGGCTAGTATTTTTGGCCGGTATCGAGGTTAGGTTTCACCGTATTGTTATTCAGCTGGTATAGTACCTTCCGACCAGTACCGGCCAATATAGTACGGATCCCAAAACTTTGGCGGGAACAGCGATTCATCAAACAGCTGATCTAGTGCCTTCAAAGGTCCCACTTATAGCCCACAGAGAAAAGGTCCTCAATGGCGGACAAACCTCATATGCTTCCGAGGTGAACTCAGTACTGGTACAATTTTTTACTTAGGATTCCTCGGTTTGATCTTGGAGAGAAGGGAGACTTTGTCAGCTATGACAATTGGATCACCACTTTACATGTCACCTCCATATCTGTACCTAAAAGTAAAACTAATCCAAAATGACTCCTTTCACACTTAAGTGTAAAATGGCAACAGCCTTACCTTCAACGGCTGAGCTGTCACAGTAAAGTCATTCTTATCAACAATGCCTACTCGTACCAACGCACTCAATCTTTGAAGGCTATTCATCAGAAGATAAGATGAAATGAACCACGTTGTCTTTTGAATTGTTGATGAAAAGATGATGAATTATACGTGTACATAGTGTAAAAAGGACGAAGTTTCCAACGTTTGGAATATCAAATCCTTCGTGGTTTAACTTAATCAAAAAACTACAAAAAGGGCTAATCGTTCCCTGTTTACTTGATGAGATTGTAATCAAAAGTGTTTCTCTTTTAGGTGTTCACCAAGTAACAAAGTTGTAAGAGCATCACAAATGCTAAAGATTCCTTTTTTGATTGATAACTTGGAGCCTAGTAGTTTTCCCAGACACAAACTCTGAAAGTCCGTCGTTGTTCGTGTTCTTATTTATACTATAATAAACAATCAATCCTGTCATCCAATGTAGTTAATAATCTCTGTCCAATAGCATCCCGCAACTTGTGATATTCCGCATATACCATGCGAAGAAGATCACAAGTTGGTAATTTATTTATTATTTGCAACGAAGAAGAGGAGGCCTATTGAGTATTGAAGTTTGAATGTTGGATGGATCCAACTAATTTTTCTTGACTGCAAACACAAGGCAGGATCTCCACGATTTGACCACATCTTCTGTATCACTGTTTCTATGCTTTAAACAAAAGTGGCACGTATCTCACTTCCCACGCGTATATAAGGACACTTGTGCGCTGGGTTAGGATCACTGCCCGTAAGTCTTGCCCTTTTACCCAACTTTCATCTCGCTGGTCAACACCTCTGTTACTTCTTAACTGATCAAGGTATGTTTATTTTTCTGTTTCCAATGGAAGTTCCTTTTTGTTATGCCTTTTGGGTTGGGAAGGACGCATTTAATCTTGTGATTTAGCGCATATGCGTTTCTGGGCTTTCGTGCATGGCACATCAACCATCGGATTTTACATGTTTTAGTAGTCTTTGATAAAGTTTGGAACTTTGGTCCGATTTAGTGTAGATGCGAAGGAGTAAAGGCTCTTCCTTCGTTTAAACATGTGAAAGTACAGAACTTGGAATTGGGAATGGGATGTTCCAGTTTCCATTCAAAGGCGCATCTTGCCCCAGTCTTTTGCTGTTAGGACCATCTTTTTATATGGATTCTATGGACAACATTAGTTGTCAGCTTGTCATTCCTAAGAAATGTGCGATGCTTTAGCTCTGTATATAATAACTATATGCTATGAAACTGAACCTTCGATGACATCTGCTGGAAAATTCACCTAGATACCTGATCTATCGTCATCACATTATAGACTTGATCTGCGAGCAATGTACTGTGTTTACTCGATCTGTGAACTTAATGCCCTGCTGGCCTTTCACAGTTCAGTTCGTTGAAATGCATATGACAGTCCATTAGTCAAGCAAAAGTCTATCTTTGACATGTTAAAATGGTATGGATCAACATTTTATTGGGCAGATTTTCTTTGAATGTGCGGAAATCATCGTAGAATTACCTATTGTGACTCGCTTGACTTGATCCTTGCTAAACTGGTTATTGTGAACTGAGCAATCCATCATCAACTGACAAGCATTGAAATTCCTTTTTAATAGTCTGGTTGAAGATGAGCAAAGAAACTGACGGAAAGGAAGTTGAAGCAAAGCGTCCAACTCCTCGTTTGAATGAGAGGATCCTTTCAACTTTGTCAAGAAGGACTGTTGCTGCACATCCTTGGCATGATCTTGAGATTGGTACCTTCTTGGCTCAAATGACCAAGTTATTCTGTTTTGTCTTAGTATGTGCGCTAGTAGTTAATCACAATGTCTTAGGATGTGCGCCAGTAATTAATCACAACGTGAAATTGTTGTTTTGTAGGACCTGGAGCCCCTAACGTTTTCAACGTTGTACGTCCTGATTCCAACTTCGTATAGTAGAACTTAAAACAAAATGAATGTAGGAACTGGTTAAACAAAATGGATCGTTGGCATTGGGAATGGAACTGAAAATGCTAAATCAAGTAGAAGTTTGGAGGAGTTGACTTGCTGAAATCTCCATTTTCTCCTTTTCTTTACCATTATCGCCAAGCAACAATTTATTAGTATCTAACTCGAATGCATATCTGTTTTGATGTACTTATGTCCAAGCACTTGGCTGTACTAATGAATGATTTTCTTGCCATCAAATTATGCATAGGTGGTTGAGATCACCAAAGGGAGCAAGGTTAAATATGAACTTGACAAGAAGACAGGATTGATTAAGGTATAAACTAATTTTTCGTCTTCAACATTCTAATTTGATATTTATTTTTCTTATGCTTTACACCATTTCTCTCCTCTCATCTCTTTTCATAGGTCGATCGTGTTTTATACTCATCCGTGGTATATCCTCATAACTATGGTTTTATCCCTCGCACATTATGTGAAGACAATGATCCTTTGGACGTTTTAGTGCTCATGCAGGCAAGTATCCCAGTTCATGATAATGCAATTAGTACTCTGGCATTTTGGTCTGATAATCCAGCGGCAGAATGTTTAAACTTCAATTGGACAATTTGCTCACTTAATTGGTAATTTGACAGGAGCCTGTCCTTCCTGGTTGTTTTCTGCGAGCCAGGGCCATTGGACTCATGCCCATGATTGATCAGGTAATATCATCTAGTTCTTCATCGGGTTCCAAAGTACTAAACCCTTGATTTGAAAATTAGATTTCTTGTTGAACTCTGAATTTACTCCTTGTCAAATTCCATTTCAGGGTGAGAAAGATGACAAAATCATTGCAGTATGTGCTGATGATCCAGAATATAAGCACTACACTGATATCAACCAACTGGCCCCTCACCGCCTTTCTGAGATCCGCCAGTTCTTTGAAGACTGTATCCCTTTCTCTATTTCGTGATCAACTTTTTACATTTCCTTTTCCTTCCAACTTAATGTTTTCCAACCTTGCTTAAACGCTGGCTTCATTAACATTTCTGAATAGACAAGAAAAACGAAAACAAGGAAGTTGCAGTTGATGAATTTTTGCCTTCAGCCACAGCTGTTGAAGCCATTCAGTACTCAATGTGAGTTTTGCTTCCTTTTTGCTTGCATACCCCGGTGAAAGCTACTTAGCTAATCAAGTACTAGTTAGTTGTTCTGAACTGCGTATTATTGCACTGCACTGCAGGGACTTGTACGCTGAGTACATTCTCCACACACTAAGGCGGTAAAGAAAGTTTGTCCCTTTCACAACTTTTCTTCCGAGGGGACTTGAATAAGTGGTTTTCATTGACATTTCACTTTTGAGTTGTATCATTGCTTGTTTGAAACATTACGATCAGTACGATTAGTAAGAATGCTTTAAATTCTTCCGAATTTTTACCTCCGAGTGACAGTAGAAGTGTTGTACCAAAGTGCTGTTGGTTTTTCTTGATGTTGAAGAAAGATGATACCTTTACAAAACAGCTTGGTCACGACCAAGAAAAACCAATGGATTTTCTGTTGTGAAGTTAAAAAATAGAACCTTGAACGTTGGGACCTTGTTTCTATACTACAATGTTTACGTAGCTAAACTCTTTCAAGAGAAAGCAAATAATTTCCCAAATAATATATAGCACTGACGTGTTATTGAATGTCACGAGTACAGTTTGTTCAAAAGTTCCAAGAGTAAAACTGCAGCAGAGTCCTTGGCCTTCTTAACACTTGGCATTGGCTCTCCAACACATTCATCAGTCCATCCCTTGTCAGTTGTATTCACACGAACTGCGTATGTAAACCTTTTGGCATGTGCAGGGCCACCCTCATTCACACACCTGAAATCCGGACGAGTACCAATTAGTAAACTGTTTATCATTACTTAGCTGGGGAAAAGAAGAACTTAATGAATGAAATTTCTCACCTATAAGAAGGCATTGGCCAGTTTCTACGCAAGCAGATATCATTTAAGGTTTGTCTAGTAAACGTTTGGTTACCATTTTTCTTCTTCTTGCCATTCTCATCATTCTTCTCCTTAGCTTCATCTGCTTCCTTCTCTTTCAAAATGGCCAGAGCATTCCTTGCAGCAAGTTTCTGTGCCATCTTCTTCTGTGGATTCTGAGCAATTCCTATCTGAACACCATCGATGAAAACTTCAACAGTAGCCAGATTGCCTGTTCGACTGGCTTTGTATTCCAAGCCTTCAGCCTGTTGCTGGCAACGTTCCTGCAGCTCCCTTACAGGATGCATAGGTAGTGTTTCCGGAGTAACCATTGGATGCAAAAGAGGTTGAAAAACCTGAACAAAATGGTTGTGAGAATACACGTTAATATGAAATATCCTCAAAGTAAACAGCAAGACAGAAGAAAGATGAGAAGGGTTGCACGGAATCAGGGTCAATAGCTGAAACCAACCTCCCACACAACTGCAGTGTCTCTTCCACTGTCGAGAAAAATAGCACCTGCAATCGATTCAACAATGTCACCGAGAACCTTTGGAGCTTTGCAATCTCCAAGACCAAAAGAGTTGAATCCTGGCTTTAAAAATTCCTCCTGAACTTCCTTTACAAAGTCCCGAATCTGAAATATTAATACCAAAAAATGTCAAGATTAACACTAAACACCAGTCAGCTCATTGCACTAACAGGGAACTTCCCTGAGGGAAGAAAGTCAAACCTGCTTTTCAAGGGCAGTGGACCCATGTCGAAGGTGTATGTGGAGCTTATGTCTAACTGCAACACGGGCAAAGTTTTCATTGTTTACAGCAGCAGCTCGCATGTCTGTCAGTCGTCCAGGTGGCAGATTTGTGTATGTGAAAAACAAGTGCCTGGTGATGAGATGATCTAGGACTGCATCACCAACAAACTCTAACCGCTGATAGCAAGACACTCCAGAAGAAGGTCGTGACGCATGAGTAATGGCTTCTACTAATAAGCCCCGGTCTTTGAACTTAATATTCAAGGCACCTTCTAGCGCGTCAAATTCCACACTCCTAAGAACACCTTCTGAAACATTAGCCGGTGTTATTGTATCCTCAAGCCCACTATCATCAAAATCCACCTGAATTCCTATCCACTTCATGAGGTGGTTTGCAGCATTTTTCCCACCTTCAACGTAATAAACACCAATCAATGCTTCAACAACATCTGCTAGTGTCTTGCTAGAGAGGACCCTGTAAGAACTAGAGTCACTCTCAAGCTCACCATCTTCTATTTCATCATCTTCATATACATTCCCAGGATGACCTGTTCTTGCTTTATGATCAGAAAGTGATTTCTCCTGGTCAAATAAGGATGAATCCCCATCCTTTGTATCTTCATCAAAGACAGGTAAAACACCAGGAGCAGCCCATCTAGACGGAGCAAAGCGATCTGCTTGGATATATGATTGAAGTCCTTTATCAAGCGCATATTGGTATAGAACCATGTTACTCACCATTTGCTGTCTCATCCTAGTTAGTTGACCCTCATGTTTCTGGGGATGTTTAAGAAACAGAAACCGACTAACAACCCATTTCAAGTAAGCATCACCCAGAAGCTCTGCTCTTTCATAGCAAAATGTTTCCTGGCATGATGCAGCTGTTAATGCTTCCAAGATCTGCAGAAAATTGACAGATTCATCAACTAGTTTTTGTTCATGACCTATCTCTATCCAAACAACCAATTCTGCCTTTTTTTCTCTTTCTTCTGTCCCAATCAAATAAACATGATACCTTTGAAGCAGGGACGGGGTAGTTTATTATATGCTTAAGTTGAACCGCAAGCAGCATGCTTTCAGCCCTCCTCATTATTGAGGGTAATCTCTGAGCACCTCGAACAAGTGATCCAGGAAGTGGGTGCACTAAACAAAGCTCAGGAGGAAGGAAAACATAATATGTCTTGTCGAGAATCTCCTCAGATTCTGTTTCACTTGCTACAAGTACAAAAAGTTTGTCCACTTAGCTCTAGCAAATTATAAAAGATTGTGAAGACCTCAATAAACATAAAATATTATGCTCCTGATGAAAGAAATTAATACCTTCCGAATGCTCAAATCGAGGGGATAGGAGATTCTTGCAGTATGAAACACCACGTCCTCTTATTAAAGGTTGTTGCTTAAAAATCAACTCAACTCCATACCTATAAAAGATAGAAGACTTGATAGCCAAATGTACGCTTGTTATGCAAAAAGAAACAAAAGCTTCTCCAATCTATGAGGAACTTGGGACCAAGTATTGATATTGTATAACCACATTACTTCCCATCATAGACTAAGATAAGCTTTTCTCTCTTCAAGCACAACAAAGGTACATTCAGGCCATCCAAGCCTCGTATCACACCATAAAAATCAATCAGGATTTCGAGAATTAAATCCACACCTGAAGGTGAGGGGAAAAATGGAACAAGAAACGAAGACTGAAGAAATCAATGTAGATCATACTTTTGTTTATAGTAATCAGCATACGAGCTGTACTCCAGAGGACCAAGATAACCCTCTTTCCTCGGGAATGAGTTCTCTGAAGTCATATCATAGCGTATAGAGTCCACATAAAACCTTTTCCCGGAGTGAGCAGCTGTCACTATTCTCCCTACCAAATCTTTGGCATCAACATAACTATCAGCCATTACTAGTTTTCCTTTTGTCAAATCCATATTCTGTGTTTTAGATACATTCCGACTAGGAACTAACCCAGAAGCTCTCACAACATCAAACTGTGCTACAGCTCCTCTGATCCCATAGGTTGGATGGGATTTCTGTCCAAAAGCCATACCATGACGCAATTTCCCAAATCCATACTCCCTTCTGTCTCCACCAAGTGTCCTTTCATTAGTACCAAGGTAAACATCTGGTCGAGCTCTCTGAAGGGGATTGTTCCATGCATCTGTTCCAATAATTTTTCCAACCAGATCCCAGTCAATCTCTTTAAAAGGATCTACAGACTTATCGCCAACCATAGGTACGAACAAATATGCCTTTGCAGGATCCCACGGAGTGGTGGACGGTTCAACATCCACATCCAGTACAATGCTCATCAATCTTACATGAAAGCTTTTAAGGGATGCCAGCTGAACAAAACCAGAGCTAAATTCATCGGATGCCAGAATGTCAAAAAGTAATAGTTACATAGTTTAATCAGCAGTCTAAAGGTTAAATTGACAACGAACCTGACTATCAGTAATATCTACTGGGCCCTTGAAGACAAGGGATGCCTTAGTTATCATGGTTCGAGCGATAAACAGATCCATCGACATCGATAAGACCTATAAGAATTAATGGGTCAGAGATGAGTGCTTTAAATATCCCAAGTATGCTAGGATTGGGCATAGCTAGCACACCTCTGCATCCAGCTCATTGCCAAAAAGCAATGCAAACTCTGAAACTTGAGTTAGAAATGGATCTTTTGAAGAGCCTATGTCAACACATTTTACAGCATACATGTAAAGATGAAATGTTTTGGGGGTGTAATCATCTCTTCCAGATAAGATCCATTCTCCCTGAAAGGCCAAAGAAAATTTAAACATGTGCATGCTAGACAAAGAAGAGAATCAATCCAGAAATCTATCTTATCACCAATCATTAACCATACAATATACAGGAATAACTAACCTGAAGTACATCGGCTACACCTTCAGGATAGAACTCTCTATGCCTAGCAGTCCCCGGAAGTGGTTCACCTTCATCATTCTGGTCAACTTTTTCTTTTTCTTCCCCACTTCCCTTGTCTGGCAAAAGCATGTCAGTAAATGCTCCCATCTCATGTAGCTTCTTGCAAGCAGCCAGACAAACAGCCTGAAAACCAAGCAGAAGATAGTCAAGAGTATGAAAAAGGAAAATTGAAGTTAGAACTACACTGCATAAATACTGTACCTGCTGCGCAAGGCGCATTGAACTACATACTGGACCCTCAAGTTTCTCAAACGGTGCATTACATGGAAGTTGAAGCTTGCACGAATACTCGGTGGGACCTCCAGGCTTCTCATGCCTCTCCATAATGAATTCTGGACGAAGTATTGAATACCTAAATAACATGGATAATTGAGCAACAATTTAATTATTTTCAAAACTATTATGATACTAGCTTTAGTATCCATCTTAACTTTCATTTCTCTAAGCACACCTGTCACTGGGTAACTGAGAACAATAGAAATGGATAAGTCCAACGGCAGAGTTTAAGCTCACAACAGCTCCAGTAGACTCCACCTGGTACACAGTTCCTGGAATCATGTCCATGGAAATCAATTTTGAAGCGTCCTTCAGATGACTAATGTCAGTTCTCTCAATTGCTTCTTTCCGCAAGGTCTCCTCACTATTCCTAGCATTCCTTAAGAATGTGGCATGAGACAAATTTCCCCTGAGACGTAAAAAATTTTAGTTTGCCCACATCTGTTACTAGTCATGAGATAGCTTTAACACTGAGTCAGACCCGACAATACTACCTCTCAACCATCAGTATGTAATCTGAACCAGGCTTTCTTGCTCGACCCCTGGACTGAATGTATGCAAGAACAGTTTTTGCAAGATCAAAGCGAATAACAACATTGCATTGCCTTATATCAAGACCTTCCTCAGCAACACTTGTCGCAACTAACAAAGTCACCTGCACAATCGGCACAAAAATTTACGTCTTCCTTACCAAATGCATCATATTTAAAATAAAAATGCATCACATTGGCTACTGGACATACACGACCATCTCGAAATTTGGCAATTGTATCTTGCATTTGACATGTCCGCATTTCCTGACTATTGTTGTGCCCAATCAAACTTGCACACCTGATGAAACTCAGAGATGGAAGCTCTGAAAATACCTGCAAGTTCAGCAACAAGTAAACATAACAAGGTGATAAAAGAAAATAAGAGGGTACCAGGTCTTAAAGGCCAAATAAAAATCATATCTGTGCAAGCATATAACCTTAGGAAGAACCAAAGCAGCCACCACTCGCTCAACAAAGATAATTGCACGAAAATCCTCTGTGTGCTGATACTTCAGAAGTACTTTAATTAACGATTGCACCTTTGGGGTGACTTTTCCATCAGCTACAGCAGCTCCGATAACCACATCCACATGTTCTCCGCCCGAGACAACTAAACCATAGGGAACATGAGTATAAAATATACAAGGTAACCTAATTGGAGAAAAGCTTATTGACTGATAAATAAAACTAAGCAAAAGATAGCTGCATGTCAATAATACAATGCTTAAACAGTTTGGTTTTAAAAAAACAAAACAAAACCCGTTTTTTTCCATCAAATAGACAAGATATTATGTGAACAAGAACAAATGACAAGACCCACCATGACTATCAGGGAGCTCTCCCTCCTCAATCTCATCAGGATCAGTGCCATTTTGAGCAATGACATTCGCATTCTCTTGAACTTTTGTATCCTTATCTGTAACAGCACCCTCGTTCAGTTGACATTGTAACAATGACACAACCTTTTCCAAGTAGGACTCTTGAAACTTGACATCAAGCTGATAATTTGCCCTCTCGTCATTTTGTAAAGCCGTCAAAAAGGATTGGGCAACCTTAAAAGAGGAACAAGTCATGTTCACCTTGCCACTCCAAACAAATAAAATAGAAGAGCATCTAGCAAATTCTGGTACCTTGTAAGCACACCACTGACCCAGCTCACCAAGTGCGTAGTTGATAGCTCTCAACTTTTGAATCAAGTTAACGGCCCCATCACTTTCTGTTCTTTCAGAGACACCATAAACTTGACGCAGCTCTTCCTTGGCTCCAGCATCTCTAGCTCCCATAAATTGCCATTTGCTTCTTCTGGAGCTTGATTGTGCAGCTTCTTCAACAGCCACTTCCATTTGCTTTATTTGTTCATGAAGGGACCATAAGCTAGCTGCTTTATCATATTCCACTACAACTTCTGAGGGCATTGGCACATGCTTTTCAAGTTCTCTGCGATCTTTTATTGTACAAACTATGGAATCTAATTTACTTTCAAGATTTCGAATCTTTATCGCGCAATCAACCTGACTTGAAACACCTAAAAAGCACAAAAAATGAGTAGTAAATCGTACTTTAACATAACATCAATTCAAGACAAAATTCTTGCTAGTCTACTGAATTTCTGATCAAAGAGATGCTCATGATATGCAAAAGTAGCCCAAAAAGAAACATAAAATCTGGAAGAGAAATCATTAATCATTATCAAATTAATACCCTTTAAGTTAACTGGTGAAGCAGTCATTCCAAATACAGATGGCCTCTTCTCCTTTGGAGTGGTATGATAAAACTCAGACATCACTAAAGAATAAGGATGCTTCTTCACAGCATGATGACACTCATCCAAAATAAGGAGATTAATAGTTTCCATTTTGATTATGCTGTGCCTCAGAATGTTCAACAAAATTTGAGCTGTCATCACTAACACCTGCAATGCATGTATCGAAAAGGAACAAATCATGTTACCAACAAAGATAAATAAGAGTATATCAATTGAGCAATCATTTGGTAATTAAAAAATAATTGCCAAAACTTGTTGCAACATGTTTGATGATATCTACTGAAGATCTGCATAAGTGAAAAGATATGAATGATGACAAAACGAGAAGCACCTAAAATATACCTGTTTGCTTTCAAACTCCCGTTGCCACTTTCGAACATCCCAGAAATCTTGGCCCATTTCGCCACAATAGTGGCCCACTTCATAACCAGTACGGTCACGAATAACCTCAGCTTGCTGTCATTTGACAAGAGAAGCAGAACAATCCCCACATAATTATTCATTAATAAACTAATTGACATTGTTAAAAATTGTCTCTAAAGGAAAACTGGAAGACAACAAGGTACCTGATAAACAAGTGGAACTTTAGGAACCAAAAATACAGCAAGCATTTTCTTGTTCTGCTTTTGTAAGTCATTGCAAACACTTCTGATGAGAAGTACAGCAATGAGCGTCTTCCCTGCTCCCGTTTCAAGAAAAGCTATCGTATTTTTTTTCTTCGCCTGTTCAAGAACATCCAACTGATACTGACGGGCTTGCTCCTCAGGAACCTTTTCCTTAGCTTCCTCAGATTTATTCTCAGGCTTCCCATTGTACTCATGGTTCTTATCATTTGTTTCCTTTCCTTCTTTTTTATGTTCCGCTTCCCAACTTCCTAAGCGGAAAACCATTCCATTCGACCCTGAATGATCCCTCTCCCAGTAACCTCTGGGGTCCTTATCTCTCCAGTCCCTGTCTCTACCATCTCTCCTTTTACTACAACCATAGCGATCTCTTCTCCGACTATGATCCCTATCCCTCCTATCCATCTCATCCCAATCACGAGTCCTCTTCCTGCCAGAGCCTCTCTCCCTATCGCTGGGATCATAGTGCCCTCTACACGAATACAGTCTCTCATATCCCTGACCGCTATGCCTGGCCCTTTTACTGAACCTTTCTTCACTAGAAAAATCTCCTTCCCTTGACCTCTCAAGTTCACACTTGCTCCCATTCTCTTTGACAGGGTTATCAGACAATCTTTCCTCCCCTTTTCCATCCAAAGCATTCACCAGATTATTGCAATTCTCCAGCTTTCTTCGCCTTTCAAATTGTAAGACAAAGCCCTCAACTTCAGTTTTGCAATCTGCAGACCCTCCATTGTCAAAGGAACCCTCCTCAACACCACAACCTTGAATCGCATTCCCCAAGATAGTTGCAGCACCGTTACTGTGGTTAGTGCAGTCAGCATATGGAGGCAGGCCACTACCATTCTTAATACTATCAAGTATGCGATCAATACCTCCAAAGAAATCATGAACGAGATTGTCTTGATTAGCATTATTATCCACTGAATCATTAACTATTGGAGTATCAAAGTCCACAAAACCATCAATTAGGTCACAAGGAATGTCCTCACAAGCATCAAGCCAGTAGGATCCAGAATCCCCATTCCCACCCTCCATTATGTCTTATACTGAATACAAACACCCAAACAACACTCAGAACTCCAATAAAGATACCAACTTTGTATAATTAAACAATCCAAAACCACATAAAAACTGACCCCAGAAAAATTACCAGACTGGCGTTAATTAAATCAGAAAGGAAAACGGCAAAGGGAAAAGACAATTGAGAACACTAGAGAAAGAGTTACAAACAAACCGAAAACTGGATTGAGACGATGATGGGGCGTGTTATATTGTGAACTTGAGTCGTGAAAAGGGCCGATTAGGTTCTGCAGATTAGGGTAGATAGACCGTACGAAGCACGCAATAGTTAAGGGTGGCAGGGTAAAGCTTAGAGGTGAACAAACCCACCGAAGCCCAAAACACTGAGTGTGTGATTCTTTTAGATTCCACGGTCTATCAACCCCTACTCTGCTTTCTCTCTTAACGTCTCTCCTTATACCAAAAGCGACAGTGAGTGCTCTTCTCTTCTCTGCTCTTGAAGACTCTCTATCCCTCTCTGTTTCAAGTTTCAACCTTTTCTCACTCCAACCTTGCAACTGTTGCCTCCACAGTTATGTTCTCTCGCAGGCTTGCGCATTTAATATGTCAAGAGAAAGAACCGCTTTTATAAGGAAACAACAAATGGAAAACCAAACTACTGTTATTATTATATTATAAGAAAACAAAAATTAAGACATATCTAATATATTCAATTTTAAAAAAAAATAAGACATATCTAATATATATTCAATTTTTTATTTTTTTAAGATCATAATTTTACTTTCTGTTTTTGGGTACGACACGACACAACACTTGCATGTATTAAATGTCAGTTGTCATTTCGAATGAGCTCGACTTGGCGTGTAAGAAATGATCCAGCAGTCCGTACCCTCACAGAGAATAGAGCCCGACTTGTCTTCTGCATCGTTTATCAGTTTCTTTGGCAATAAACAAAAACAAAGGATGTCTCAATCATCAGTTAGATCTACATAACTAACAGTTAGTTAAATTAATTAAAATATTTATTTTTATTAAAATATAAATTTATTAATACAATAAATAATAAAAATATCTACAAAAATTGAAATCGAATTTTATCTTAAAGCTGCTCGGTTAAGTGTTACGATAATAAATCAATAGAAAATAAATGAATGTAATAATTGATTATTTATTATAATTGATTGAATAATTTTTTCATACTTTAATTTTAAATAATAATTTATACTCGTATTTGTGTGGATGGAATAGCTTTGATTCCGCAAACAATAATATTTTTATAATTTATTTAAATATAATTAATTAAAATATATAAATATTATTTGATAATATTTTTAATAAACTAACTACTATAAATGATAATATTAATTGTTCTTTCTTCTTAACTAATTATTACGATTATAATAGTTATTTTTATTTTACTTTTTACTATATTTATTTTTATTCTTTTTATTTCATAGGTCTATTACATGAACCAATCCGTTAGATCGGATTCGGGAAGTGGACGTGTGGTGCGGTGGTGGTCACCGCGCGCGAGACCACGGAGAAGAATATTTTGTGGGTAAAAAGTACGGTGGGGAAACGTGCCAAGTTGCAACAGGCTGGACGGAGGCGCACACATTGGAATTTCAATTTCGGCATATTACTGTTGAATAAGCCACGAATAGGACGAGACACGCAAGTCAAAAGGTGAGGTCAACGTGATGGGACATCCAAGGCCGTCCGATTTATTCGAAGGTAAAAAGGGGAATTTCCGAATAATTCCTTCGTATCCTAAAAGGCCCGTCTGAGTAGATTTTTATCCCATACGATACAAATCTCCCCCCACCCACCATCATTCACATTGGTGTATCTTATATCAGGCGATATATTGAATTGTTTCAAATCTGACGTTTAACAAAGCTTGCAGGAGGTTATGGTGTTGTTAGATTGGCAATTTACACCAACTAAGGATGAATCATCCACGTAAATCAAGGTGGTTAAGTAAATAAAACATAGGTTGGACTATGTGGAAACTTCAAGGAAAAGTTGATGACTTTCCTTCTCTTAAGACGACGAAATGCAAGGAAAAAATGTATCGATATCTTCCACGAAGAATATGAGAAGAGGGTAAGAAAATTCTCACGTCTTTCTTCAATTGGCTGCATCAGAAAACGCCTTTTGAAAAAGTCGGTTGAGATTTTTCAGTTACAAAAGTCAAAAAAATGAAACAATTGTGGGCCTTTTTGGGGCGGAGTTGGTCCAAAGCAAATCATAGTCGCTTGGCCACAAAGAAGAGAAGTCATATCATCATATTCATTCGTCACATTGTTTTCAATTCTTCTTCAAGAGTGGAGTCTTATCGCCCCAACTTTGTTATTTATTCCTTGACTTAGTGACTACCCGGCTCCTTCTTAATATTTTACAGGCTTTGATTAAAGTAAAATAATATCTTTTCACAAATGTCAATAATGGACCCATATAAAAAATAAAATAAGACAAAATTGGTGCTAGTCAAGAAACTACATGGTCTTCATGCCAATCCCCAAATGGGTAGAGAGTAGATATTAACGCGTTGTGGCTCAGTTGACTGCGCAGGCTAAATATGTGAGAAGAACTCTTAGGTTCAATCTCCATTAAACACACCCGCAAAGAGGGGCAAGGAATCTTAATTGTGACTAATCTCCGATCCGGAATAGTCGGCCCAGTAAGTTCAGATACCGATTGTGTAAACCAAAAAAAGCAAAAGAAAGTAGAGACTAACTCAGGGATTACAAAAAGTTGCATGCAAGATTTTATGCTTAAGGCTCACTCCGTATGGTAGAAGAAGTTTACCAATTATAAGTTCTAATTAGTGCAATATAACCTAAAGAAAATGAGCTAAATTTTAGTATTCAATATTCAGTGTCTTATGTCTTTTTTCTTATTACCTTAGCACACCATAAATGATATTAAACTAATATCACTCACACACAAGCATTAAAAAATTTAATCGATTCTGTCAATTCAATTGTAAAAATTTTTAACTAGTCAAATTTTAATTTTTCAGTTCGATTCATTTTAATAACTTTTGTTATTAAAAATTAATTAGTTTATTAATTAATCGATCGATTTTTATAAATTAATAAATTTTTATAAATCAAAATAAATCAATTAATTTTCATTCAACAATCTTTGCTTTTAATTAAAGTTCAAATTATTCAATAAGTAAGGATAATCATATTCTATATTCTTTAATTTCTTTAAATCTTTTGTCGATTTTATAACGATCTAATATTAGATAAAATTTTAAAACTTTAAACATGTTACCAGTTTAACTTTCGATTCGACTTTTAAAACATTGCACGGAAATTTAGAGGAATCATTTTTGTGACTTTTTTTCTTTTTATTTTAGATAATCAAATTTCTTTATTTATTGTCTCTATTAATATTTACAAAGCTTTCATTTCAGCCAAAATTGATTTTCTCAATGAGATCGGTCCCGTGCACATATATGAATCAAATGGATAACAAAATAAGACAATAGGCTTTTTAAAACAGGAATTTGAAGTAATTATTTATAGTTTTTTCTTATTCAACATAGGGAAAAGGTATTCCATGTTTAATCTATTGGGTTGGGCAAAATGAGCTGGTCTGGTCTTTATTCTTCTGCAGGAACAAAATGTCTTCGATTTAGGCCTGTACGGTATATTTGGGCCGCAGAGTTGAAGACACAAGGACCTTTCCAATTCAGTAAAGCTCGAGCTCAAAAGTGCAACGAGTCCTAAACCATAGTTCTTAGTAGTACTGCCTCCACCTTATCCTAGAGTATTTACTGTTGGGCTGGAGGAACAGTTAAAAGAAGAAGTATAATGTATTCTTCTTCAAGCTTCACCGCAAGATGTTTTACTCTTATGGATTGACGCGATTACATGGACAAGGACGACTTTCTCTTTAATCATGTCAAGAGGAAAGAGCCAAGTGATGGCCTTTTTCTGTTTTATATGTAATCCGGTGGCGTTGCATCAATATACATGTATACAGTACGAGATGAGGGTCCATTTGCAGGCTGTTTAGGGTAGTACAGGGAAGGTGATGATATCACCACATTGGGCATCATTTCCAGTTTCCTTTTCAGGACCAGTGGAATTGATAAGGAACTTGGAGGTCCTTGTAGTTAAAGCAGGACTTGACATTGGTACTTCTCTACTTCTACTTCAATTCGAACACGACAAACTTGTATTTATATGACTCTTCTTTTTTTCTCACGGGCTTTAGAGTAATCGATAAAGTTAATCCTTTGTAACGCACTGAGTATTTTAACTATATGATTTTTTTTCTGGTTTCCTCTCACTTATAATATTATTAGAAGTAAAAATACCAATTTTTATGTAATTTTACTCAATTTATATATTAAATTTATTTTCAAAGCTATTTTTTTAAAAGAGATATTTTATTACGTATTTATTAAGTTAATATATATCATCACGAGATTAAATGTTTCTTATCAAATAAATTCTGTGTATAACTGTTCTGTTTTTTATTGTAATAATATTTTTTATCGAATAATTTAACATAATTTCATGATAAATCTTTTTACAACTTATAATATCAAAAGTTTAAAGTAATTTAAAAGAATTACAGCAAGACTAAAATTATAAAAATAGCATTCATGAAGTTAGATCTCAAAAAGCAAAGATTTATTATTTGTCTATTATGCTAATAAATATTTCCATGTAATTATCTGTTTATATAATAAATTTATATGATTGTTGTAATCTTATCTTAATAATTATTGAAATTTAATGAAAAAAGTTATAAAGTAATTAGTTTAAAATACTTAAAATATATTTTTAAAAGGTATTTTATTTTTATTAATTATATTACTAATAATTTTCCATTCCTACCCCACACCCTTGCGATCCCCACTTCTTTGTATGTGTGTTATCAAAGTGCATGTGTGGATCATGCTTTGATCACTCGTAATCGGTAAAAGTTCAATTATCAGGTGGCAAGGGTCTTCCATTCACTTCCCCCCACACACTAGTTTCACTTTCATTACCTACCTAGCATTACCCCACTTTCCACCCCCAACTCTCACCCAAAAAAAAAAAAAAAAGCGTACCCTAACATGGTAAAAATACCTTGTTGCACTGATTAAGAAAATCTAGCATGAATGAGCTACTATGCTCCAAGGAGAATAATGTTGATAGGTAAAGAAAAGAGGATGTGAACCTCTTTGCCAGCAATCTTGACTCAACTTTGTCCCAGTCTATCCTAACTATCTATTTATGTGACCATATAAATAGATGATTAGGATGGACTGAGACAGAGTTAGGTCAAGATTGCTGACACATAAATAAATGACTAGAATGGATTGGAACAGAGTTAGATCAGGATTGCTGACACAGAAGATTTGAGGGGAAAGAAAAGGAGTAGAGGAGTTGATCTAGGGTTAATAATATAAAGGGTAAATCTCGATTTTCAGTTTTATAGCGATTAAGAGAAGGTCATTAATTATACACATCTTTTAAGTATTTTACAAAGAGGTTGTTTTCATGACCTTACCAATTGCTCTATGGCT
>JANIJH010000004.1:7980470-7992837 GCA_024520975.1 Erythroxylum areolatum
CTAAGAGATTTGTCACTTCTGTTACTAACACTATTGGACGCCAGTAGATACAAAAAAGAGTAATTCCATGACTAGAAGTTGCTTGCGGAGCTTTACTGCTAAACCGTAAGAAAGCAAAATCATCCTCTACAGAGCAATGGCTAAAAGGGAAACATTTCCCAGAGAATGATTATAAACAAAACCAAGGCAACCATTATGTTCACAATATAAACTGATGGCGGACTTGGTTCGTGACCTGATACAAGAGTTTCGAAGCGAATGGGTATATCCTTCCTTTCATTGCTAACCGACCTCTGTGATCTTGTTAGAGCTGTTACTGGAGCACCACCTTCGAAGCGAATGGGTATATCCTTCCTTTCATTGCTAACCGACCTCTGTGATCTTGTTAGAGCTGTTACTGGAGCACCACCAACGAATCTCCTGTACTGTTTAGAATCCACCACAGAGCTTTCCTTAGGAAACTCAAATGCAGTATTAACCCGTTGGGGGTCTTGTGGCTGCAAAAGTAAGCCAACCGGAGTTTAGTTCCATAGCTAAATGCAGGTGGCTTCACTGATCCGGAAAGTAGCAGCTTAAAGTTTCTTACCTTTTCAGGCATTTTAGGTGCTGTTTTCCCTTGCGGCTGAATTCTTCTCTGGGAAGGACCTTCACATTCTGCTACGCCTCTTGTGGTGAACTGATATTTGTAAGTCCCCACTGCATCAGGGTCAGGATCAACAAGAAATGAATCTGCCAATTTCTCTGGATCCAAATCATCCTCACTATTGTAAACTTGAGGGTCATTACTGAAACAATCGATTGTTGCCCCGATATAATCAGTAGAAATACCCTGAAACCAAATATTAGTAAAGCATAAACTAAGAAAGAATTCTGTGGAAAGCCGTATATACGGTTTGGAGGGAGGTCTCTCGTATCTTTAAAGATCTACCCTCAACATTCTCTGCCTCACCTCAAGATTTGCATAATGTCCTGCCTCATTATCAAAACCAAAAGCTACAGATGAACTCGGTTCACCTTCCTCGCACGGTGAAACTGAAACATCAGTCTGCACTTCTGCTTTGTTCTTCAATTTGCAGACAAAATATTCTGTCTACTAGAGGGAAAGGAGAAGTTATAAGATAATTTGTCATTACAGACCGAATCAGCATTGCATGTAGCAAAGCTCCAGTCCACAACAAACATAAACCAGAATATGACAGATGACGCAGAACCATAAATGAACAGAGCCAATGCAGTTGCAGCCAAGTCATAAACAAATACCTGGTTTGGACGTCTGGTTTTAGCCTGGTACTCGTGGATGATCCAGTCGGTCTTGACTGGTTTAGAATCACGCCCTTCTTTTTTATAGAAAACCAAAGTTCTCTTCGTCCCAATGTCCTCCCCTGTGTCCTTAGCCTTCACATGACGAATTTTCCCAGTGGCTTTCCAGAATCCACTCTTTGTTGACCTGTTGGCTCTTTTGCTATTCGAGTACTTGTAATCAAGTCGATAAAAGAAATACCAAACTTGATCGTTTGATTGTAGTCGTGAAAGACCTGCAATTTACCCATATACAGATCTTATACGTAAAGCCTAACATTTTGGTAAGAAAGCATGGAATTTGACGAACTAGGATCAATATTGCTAACACTTACCTGGTAATTCCCAGGGCTCCACTCGGGCGAGATCAATCTCGCCGATCACGTTGGCGACTTGAGAATCGTCACCATCCATCTTCAGCTTTAGATAATAACCAATGATTTCTTCATCGGTTGGATGAAACCTGAATCCCACTAACTGTTCCTCCATTGCACACCTTTCCTGGAGAGTACTTCCAAACGCGAACTGTAAATTTCGCTTTCTAAAACAGTTTCCTAACAAGAACAAAGAAGGCACTGATCAGGAAGAAAACTGTTTGGTTGGATGGGTACATGTCACTTCCTGGAGTAGGGGAACGAAGGTATTGTGGTTTTTATATAATAAGAGAACATACAATAAAGTGGCATTGACTATTCAATGAAACCCGATCCTTACAAGAGAAGGTAGTTAAAAAGATTGGATTTTGATTTTTGAAAGCCATAAGCTTCTAAAAAGGAGATGGAACCCACCAACGAAACCTCGTCCGTTCTTCCTTCCGTACTATTTTGTACCGTGGAAATACCATTACCATCTTGCGAAGTTGTCTCGAAAGCCATGAGGTTTGTGGAATGACGTCACCAAGATGATCAAATTATATTCCTAATATTTCAACCCTAAGAATTTCAGGGTGCAGGTGAGTTAATAAAAAATTTTCTTAGTTTAAGTGAGGTCGTCGGTTCGAACCATTCTTATGCATGCAGTCATTTAAAACTTGAGGTTAGAGTTTTGCCTCCCGCAAAAGACCTACCCGGCTCAAGTGAGGATTAGTCTAGGAGTGGATCACTTAAAGGTGTCTTTTTATAATTGAGACCCTCTTAGGATATCTCGTGGGCAACAAAAAAAAATCAACCCCAAATTCAATGCGGTTGAAACTGAAAGACTAGGTAGGACTTAATTATAAAATCGTTAGCGAGCTATTTGGTCATCTCTTTCTGTATTATGTAGATTCGCATGAAGAAAACAGAACAAAACTGAACTCGTCAATGTCAAGGGAAGCAACACCATGCCGGATTTGCAAGGGCAATAGTAGTTGTGGAAGGTAATAAGTTAAATTACTGAATTCTAAGTGATTAAGATAGAATCTAATGATGTAAGAGCTGTTTGACTCAGCATCCTCATAGGTTGCTTTTACGTTCCATCATGCTACACTGCTTCAGATTCGTTGCGTCTGGGGGAGTGAATTGCTTCATTAAGAAGCTATAAGTGACGAGGTTTTGGTCACTACAATGGTTAGCTTGGTTCGAAAGCTACTCTATTAAACCAATATATATATATATATATATATATATATCAAACATAAGACCTTCCATGCTCGAAAGTGTTAAAGAAGCGAGAAGAACTCCAAACTGCCGAGGGTTGAGGAGTTCTCAAAGTCAAAAGCGATGAGTTGACGTGAAACTGAAATATCATTACAAACTTCGACCTTAAGTTTTTTTTTTCCCCAACAGAACTGTCTATCCTTTTCATGCCATTGTCTTTCCTGAATTTCTTTATCAGTTAGTAACTTTATTTATAATTTATTTATTCAGTGTTAAAATTTATTACAAACTCAGTTTACTCATTATAAAAAAAATTTAAAAAAATATTTTACTAAGTTTATCTCAAGATATTTTCATATATTTTGGTATTTAATTTGATAGAAATTTAATAAAAAGTAACTTTTGGTAATTTTTGAGTATTTTTAGATAAGTTATAATAATATATTTTTTAAAAAAGTTTTGTGCCATCTACACACTTTCTTTATTACCAAGTGCTAAGAGATTTGGCACTTCTGGTTGTAACACTATTGGACGCCGGTAGATACAAGAAAGAGTAATTCCATGACCAGAAGTTACTTGCGCCGCTTTACTGCTAACCATAAGAAAGCAAAATCGTCTGCTACGTCCCTTATATGTATGATATGATCAAACAAAATAGTCCCCTATGTCTCTTATAAGTACGATATAATCACGTACATCTCTTATCTTAATGAGCTTCATGGATGAAAACTGAATAATCAAGGTGTTGGTAAGGAACTTATCAGATGTAGCAAATTACTCATCAATAGCCTTCAATAGATCCATGATTTTATTATATTGTTCGACAAAACTATGAATATCAGCAGATATTTTGTTCTTTATGAACATCACATCATAAAGAACAACATCTAAAGTGTTGGTTTCAATTATACTCGATGATTCATCTTTTCTAATAGTATAATCTATATCTATCCAAGTTAAATGAAGGAGAATTCTCTCATTTTACACCTTATAATTGTCACCCTTCAATTTAGGAATTTCACACTTAATATTAGAAATATTCACAGTCTGAGTAACTACAAGTTCAAATATGCATGCTTATTATTTATAATCTGAGACCAATAATAATTCATGCTTTACCAATGTAAATTATGTTTTTAATACATGAATCTAGTGACGTAAGACTTGTCTGTGGACTAAAATTCTGTTCAATCAGATTCATTTATAACTTTATAACAAAACTATTGAATTATGTTCCTTTTCTTAATTCCTGGGGGTAGACTAAGAAACATAATATGATATTTTATCCTAATTAATCATACAAATATAACAAAATTCTTGTTGGTAGATTTTATCATATCACGTATGATTAATTACAATTAACGATTAATGTGATCTTAAAACTAAATATATAATCCTAATTAATCAGAAATATTGTGGTTACTCCTAATTAATTAAAATCATATAGATCCCTCACATTACTTTAAGCTTAAATAAAGGCTAAATATTTGCATCAAGTAATTAATAATGCAAATAAATCAAATAACAATGCACACAATTATTTAGTCTACTTTTGCATGTATAATGTTCATTAATTTATGCACACAATTTTCAATTAATCACATATAATTAGTGCAAATAGTTAAACAATTGTAACTTGCATGTCAAATTTAATTCAAATATTAAACATATAAATTAAAAATTAATATTCACAAAATATTAAAACAAGAAAGATTTTATAATTCAAATCACATACAAAATGGGTTAAATGCTTAATTAACCTAACAATTACAAACATTGATTGAATTAATTAATTAATTAATTAAAAATACACAGAAACATCATCTTCGACCTCCAGCCAGGTCGATGTGACCTGGCTCCAACTCGAAGCAACATAGGTGCGCAATAGGTGAGGGAAAGATGAGGAGTGTAGTGATGGGACGACGACAACGAACCAACGAGTGTGACATACCAAAAAACCAAAACTTACGACTTACATGCTTGGCAACGTCCAAAGACTGCCATGCACTGTTATCGTCGTGCCTCCTCTCTCCATTGTCCTGTCACATGTGGGTGCAGCATGGAGTGCCAAAACATAACTCTGATGCCCATTATGCACACGGACGTCGAGTTTTATCAACTAACACATGATAAACTTATGCAGCATAAATAAAACCAAGAAACAAAGCATAAATCCAAAAAAACTCCCACTCAGATGCAAGGTAGGGGCATAAAGGCTCTGATACCAAATGATGAACTATAGCATGCATCTTAAACACAAAAATACATTACGTATGATTAACCTTCATACATGCCAAAATAAATGTATATACGTCAAGCAGAAGCATAACAGAAAACTAAAATACCTCTAGCTATTGCTTACAAGCTTTGTACAGCAACATTCTCACGACCAAAGTGAGAAATTTTGAATCTTCTAGCCTTTCATCTCTACAACCTAATAGTGTCTCGTTTTCTTACGTGAAGCTGAAGATAGGGGCCCAAAATATATAATTTCATCCATTTTTCATCTCTGCCCATCACAAAAGATGTATATGATATGTATAGCGTTTGCGTGATTAATAAATTGAATCATTAAATGGACCAAATTTAAACAGTAAGGATGTCTCAGGATTTCGAGAAAATCCTACACAACATTTTTTACCTCACCTCAAGATTTGCATAATGTCCTACCTCATTATCAAAACCAAAAGCTACAGATGAACTCGGTTCACCTTTCTCGCATGGTGAAACTGAAACATCAGTCTACAATTCTGCTTTGTTCTTCAATTTGCAGACAAAAATTCTGTATACCAGAGGGAAAGGAGATGTTATAGGATAATTTATGATTACAAACCGAATCAACATTGTATGTAGCACAACTCCAGTCCATAACTAACATAAATGAGAAACCAGAATATGACAGATGTTGTAGAATTATAAATGATTAGAGCCAATGTAGTTGCAGCTAAGTCATAAACAAATACCTGGTTTGGAAGTATGGTTTTAACATGGTACTCGTGGATGACCCAGTCGGTCCTGACTGGTTTAGAATCACACCTTTCTTTTCTATAGAAAACCAAAGTTCTCTTTATCCCAATGTCCTCCACTATGTCTTTAGTATTCACATGACAAATTTTCCTAGTGACTTTCTAGAATCCGCTCATTGTTATCCCTTTGGCTCTTTTACCATTCGAGGACTTGTAATCAAGTCGATAAAAGAAATACCAAACTTGATGATCTGATGGTAGTTGTGAACGACCTACAATTTACCCATACACAAATCTTATACGTAAAGCCTATTGGAGAAATATTATAGAATTGAACAACTTTAGAAACATAAGAAAGTGATTTTGCTAATTAACCCTTGCTTTATTCACTTGAAACATTGTCTCTTAAATAGGCTTTATAAGGGCTATAATTTGAACAAAACACTAACAACGTATCAACTACGAACTCCATTCAAACTTGGAGACTAGCAATTATGCATAAATAAACTCATACTTCTGTTGTGGCAAGCTCTTTGTCATTAAATCTGCAATTTGCTCTTCGGTTCCACAACTTTCCAATTTGACTTCTCCCTTTGTCATCAACTCTCGAATGAAATGATGTTTGATTTCAATATGCTTGATACGACTGTGAAAGATAGGATTTTTAGCCAGCATCATGACTGACTTACTATCACACAAAATATCAGTTGCTTCAACTTGCTCTTGTCCCAGATCATATAAATCCTCCTTAACCACATTGCTTGACAAGTAAAGGTTGTAGCTGCTACATATTCTGCCTCAGTGGATGACAAAGCTACAGTGACCTGCTTCTTAGAACACCAAGAAAATGCAGTTGTTCCAAGAATGAAGCAATTTTCGAAAGTGCTTCGCCTGTCTTTAATCGAACCAACCCAATCACTATTCATATAACCTTTAAGACTGAACTCATTTGTTTTTTGAAACCAGATGCCAAACTCCTTTGTGCCAGCTAAATAACGAAGAACTCTCTTGGCTACACCAAAGTGGTGTTTGGACGATTTATGCATAAATCGTGAAAGGAAACCAACTGAAAAACTTATGTCATGATAAGAATGAATTAGATAAATCAATCTCCTATTCAAGATTCTAAACAAGCTTCCTTCTGCTGCTTTTGTATCATCTTTTGCTTGAAGCTTTTTGTTAGTGTTCATAGGTGTGATAGCTGTTTTGCATCCCATCATGTTAAACTTCTTAAGTGTATCTTCAACATAATTATTATATGATATAAAAATTCCAGCATGTGTTTGAATAATTTCTAAGCCCAGAAAGTAGCGTAGTTCTCTCAAATCCGTCATCTCGAACATATTTTTCATGGACTTCTTAAACTCATATATAAGATGTAACAAAGAAACATTATATATCATATCATCGACGTAGAGACTTACTATCATGACATCATTCTTAACTTATTTTTTTAAATACAAAGTGGGCTCATACATACTCATTTCGAACCCATTATTTTGCAAGAACTCATTGATCTTTCCGTACCACGCTCTAGGGCTTGCTTCAACCCATAGAGTGCCTTTTTCAACCATAAAACTTTATCTTGATTCCTTGAATCTTCGAAACTTGGGGGTTGAGTTACGTACACTTCTTCTTGTAAATCATCATTTAAGAAGGCATACTTTACATCAAATTGGAACACTTTCCATTCCTTATACGCTGCGAGTGCCAAAATAGTTCTCAAAGTCTCAAATTGAGCTACTGGTGAGAACGTTTCCTCATAATCGATGCCTTGTTGTTGAGCATAATCTCTCACTATAAGCCTTGCCTTATGCTTTAAAATACTCCCATCTTCTAAGAATTTAGTTTTAAAAATCCATTTCAAACCGATAGCATTTTTACCTTTAGTAAGATCGACTAATTCCTAAGTCTGATTTTTCTCAATAACATGAAGTTCTTCTTCCATTGATCTTTGTCATCCCTTCTTTTTCATTGCTTCCTCCACTGTGATCGGATCCCCTGTGAATAGAATCAATGGTGATGTCACCTCTCATTCATTTTTGATCCGACGTTGAGGAATTCTACCATGCTCACTTCTGCGTAATTAGGTTAATTCATTAAGTGAGGACTCTTCGAATGAGGAAGTTTCGTTTGACAGTGGACTTGACCTTACTGGAGTTGACTTTTGTGAGTTGCTAGGAGATGGTATTATTGCCTCTTCATTTGCTGCAATGTCTTCCTTTTCGTTTATTTCCATTTGAGCATTTGACTTTTTGATTTTTTCTTCCCATGACCAGTAGCCTTGTTCATCAAATACAACATTCCTACTTACTGAAATCTTGCCACTTAAGGGATCAAATAATCTGTAAGCTTTAGAGTGTGAGGAATAATCGATGAAGATATATCTTTATGATTTCTCTTCCAGCTTGTGTCTATTAGTTGTATACAAAGCATAACATATGCAATTGAAAACACGTAAGTGACTCACTGAGGGTTTATTTCCATACTAAGCTTTATATGGCATCTAATTCCACATAGCCTTCGTAGGAAATATGTTGAGAAGATACACTGTCGTTGCTACACCTTTAGTCCAGAAACTATTAGGAAGCCCCTTTGATTTTAACATTGATCGAGTCATCTCAACTACTGCTCAATTTTTGCGCTCGGCCACCCCATTTTGCTCCGGAGTGTGTGAGACTGTCAACTCTTTTTTAATTCCTTGGTCTTCGCAAAAAGTCACAAACTCTTCAGATAGAAACTCTCCTCCACGATCGGTTCGAAGCACCTTAAGATTTTTTCCACTTTGTGTTTTCTGCCATTGCTTTAAACTTGATGAAATATTCAAAGGTCTCGGACTTGAGATGTAGAAATACACGCAACTCATTCTACTGAAATCATCAATGAACAGTAGAAAGTACTTACTTTTGGATAAGGATTCAACTCTTATAGGACCACAAAGATCAGCTTGAACTAGTTCTAACAGATATTCTGCACATCTGGACATGCCAACAGGGAATGTTTTCTTGGCTTGCTTCTCCATCACGCATCTTTCTCACACTTTCTGTAGAGGCACGATGGAAGTAAGTTGCTAACCATGTCGTTGTTTTTCAACAGCTATAGAACTTTGACATTTAAGTGCCTATACCTGAAGTGCCATAACTCACTTTCTTCCATTGCCTTGTTTATCATGGTTGCATCTGTAGAGAGATCAAGGGGAAACATCCTATTGGATAACATGTGAGCACATGCTAGAATTTCATCTTTGTTTTTTTATCAAACATTTTGCATTTTCAAACACAATCGAATAGCCTGACTTGATTAGATACCCCACACTTTGTAAATTATATGCAAGGCATAGAGCAAAATGCACATCTTTGATTAACTTCCTTTGGTTACCTATAAATACTACTGTAGTCCTTTAGCCTTCAATTTAGAGTTGTTTGTTATCACCAAGCTGAACATACGACCTTATTGATTCATCAAGATACTTAAATTTGAATTTGTCACTAGTAATATGATGTTAGCAGCCACTGTCAACATACCATATATCACTAGCAACAATCTCTGTGCTTGACCGAGCCATAAATAAGAGTCATCTTGCTCTTCATCCTCCTCAGCATAATTAGCTTTTTCTAGCTTGGACTAGCAAAATTTGTATGTGTGTCCATTTTTGTTACAATAGGAACGGTGTAAGGAACTGCTCCTTCCACGGCTTCGGCCTCAGCCTTGACCTCAAAAACCTGGTCTACCTATTCCTCTAACATGTTGATTTGATGACTCTGACTTCCCTTCTGGAATGCCTTTTCTCCTTCTTTTGCAGCAGTTCTGTTGATCCTAGCCTCATGTGCTTATCCCAATCAGTTCATCGAATGAAAAAATAGACAAATCTTTTAATTCCTCAATTGCTGCTACTACATGATCAAATTTAGGAGCTAAACTCCTTAACACTTTAGCTACAATAGTTTCATTCGTGATTTCCTCACCGTATGAACACATTTGACTTACAATGGAAGAGACTTTTGCTAGGTATTCTTGGATTGATTCATTGCCTTTAATATATGAAGTTTCAAAATCTCGTCGAAGAGATCGAAGTTTGTAGGAATTACCTTTGTTGATCCTTGATATATAGTTTTCAAGATTGACCAGGCTTGTTTGGCTGACGTGGTAGCAGCTATTATAGAGAATATCAAATCATCCACTGCTTGTTGGATGAAGAAGAGGGCTTTTGCATCACGTTTTTTATTGTCTTTTAGATGAGTCTAATCATCACTAGATTCTGCAACACCTATTTCCACGAGATCCCGAAGATCCTGAGATTTGAATAACGTCTTCATCTTTATACTCCAAAACTCATAGAAGTCGTCTTTGAAAATTGGTAACTGTGGTTGTAAGACATTGAGAGAGCTTGAAGTTGTTGCCATTGTTTGCAAACAAGAAGAATGGTATGTCCAATTCTAAGACAACCTGACTTTGATATCACTTTGTTGGAGAAATATTATAGAACTGAGTAACTTTAGAAACATAAGAAAGTGGTTTTGCTAATCAACCTTTGCTTTATTCACGAGAAACAGAGCTTGTTAAATAGGCTTTACAAAAGTTGTAATTTAAACTAAACACTAACAACATATCAGCTACGAATTCTAACTACTCTAACTAATAAACAGGAAAACTAACAACTAGTGAATCTGCTAGCTTATTTTACGGCAATAACCTAACAACTAAATTGTTAAAATTTTGAATTAAACCTAACTTCTAATAAAGCCTAACATTTGGAAAGAAAGCATGGAATTTAACGAACTATTATCAATACTGCTAACATCTACTTGGTAATTCACAGGGCTCCCTTTAGGCGAGATCAATCTCGCCGATCACGTCGCCGACAAGAGAATCGCGACCATCCATCTTTAGCTTTAGATAATGACCAATGATTTCTTCATCGATTGGATGAAACCTGAATCCCAATATTTGTTCTTCCATTGCATACCTTTACTGGAGAGTACTTCCAAATACAAACTGTAAATTTTGCTTTCTAAAATAGTTTCCTAACGGGAACAAAGAAGGTATTGATCAGCAAGAAACCTGTCTTAGTTCGATGGGTACATGTCCCCTCTTGGAGTAGAGGAATGGATGTATTATGGTTTTTATATAATAAGAGAACATACAGTAAAATGGCATTAACTACTCAATGAAACGCGATCCTTATAAGAGAAGTGGTGGATGTAAAACCAACAAAAATAAATCACCTTAATTCACTGAGTGAGTAGGGATCGTCTCCACAGGGAACGATGAATTTATCTCTTTTACAAAAATAAACAGTAAAATTGGGAGGGGATTTAATTGATGAAAATAAGTTAACAATAATTCAATTCGAAAGAAAACAAAGATGTAAACAAATTTAAGAAACTAAAAAAGGGGGAAAACTTCTAGTCAAAGGATATATTTCCACTTTAATTCCGTTACTTGATTATCGATACAAAAGTCAACTCATATATTCAAAAGTAAACTGATTATTCTTATCGGCGAACACTGTAAATAACCAATCTCTCCTTAATTTTTTGATGATTAAGGGACGCCCATTAATGACTTCTCTAATCAAAAGACAACCTCCGAAAATTGCCTAAGATCTAGAGAGACAGTTTTAACCAAAAAACACACAAATGAATTCATTCAGATTAGATTGATCAGTCCCACGACACAGATAAAACCACTTGCAAGGTGATAAAATTATGTCAATTGTCACTTTATTAGTCCAAACACACAATTACGGATGTGTAGTTCTAATTAGCTATCAACTATTCCAGGATTATCAAATATAGGCATTTTATTTAACAAATCCTAAAATAATCATAGACACTAAATAAAGAGATTGAATAAATATTCATGAATATATAAGATAGATATAAACAATTAAATCTCACGATTTCTTGGAATTAAGGCTTCAATAGTTGACATCCAATAAAGTGACAAATAGTACCCTATCAAGAAGTTAGTTAAAAACATTGGATTTTGAGTTTTGAAAGCCATAAGCTTCTAAAAAGGAGATGGACGGTCATCCAGTTCTTCCTTCCGTACTATTTTATATTGTGGAAGTACCATTACCATCTTGCGAAGTTGTCTCGAGGTAGAAAAATATTTTTCTAAGTTTGTCTTAAGTTATTTTCATATATTTTGGTATTTAATTTTACAAAAATTTAATAAAAAGTAGCTTTTAGTATGTTTATATAATTTATAATAATAACTTTTTTAAAAATAAGTGAAACTGTATGAAAGGAAGGTTATAGTTTTATATCCTAATTTTATTAATTAAGTTCCAAAATTTTTCTTTAATATAACAAATTTATGTATAATTTAAAAAGGAATCACTTAACAATTGTTAATATATTTAATTTTTCTTCATTTTTTAATTAAAAAAATCTTGTTGAAGATTTATATTTGACTAAAAAATCTTTAAAAATTGGAAGTATTGACATTTAATTTAATGCCTCGTTTTCTTTAGCTAATGTTATTTGAGCCACTTCTTGGAGAAGATAAGAACGTGATATG
>JANIJH010000004.1:8048636-8060750 GCA_024520975.1 Erythroxylum areolatum
TGATGTAATTATTATTTATTATATAATGAAAATTTAAATTATAATATTTTAAATCTTTTATATTATTCTTAATTTAATATTTTTATGATAGTGATTGTCTTTTTTCTTAGAAATTATGACAATTATTTATATGTGAAATATATGAAATAATATTGTTATATCTTATTAATTGTGGTTATTATTTATTATTATAATTTTTAGAGATAGAATTAAAAATATAGAGTATAATTGCACACTGTAATAATGAATTATTTTACAAATTAAAAAAATAGACATAAGTTTAAAAAATTATTCAAAATAATACCTATTGTTAATCAATATCTACAATAGCTTACCAAAATCCAATCTTATATCCAAGTTTGGTATCATATTCGCAACCCAACTTCAGTTTCTAATCTAACAAAGATTGGACCTTTTTGCACGCTCTAGCTTAACACAGGAATGTAGCTTTTGCCAATGCCTCCCACAGAAGATCGCCATACTTGCGTCTCCGTTTGAAAGAAAACGAGTGGATCGATGTCAGGATGCACAACAGTCATAAAAGGAGGCGGGTTATTGAGTTTCGATCTTTCGGTGAAATCCGTGAAACGAAGCATACACCTCGTGCCATCTTCATCGTCGCTTCAGCTAGAAAACGTACTCCTGATAGCTTCTGTCACCAAGGCTCTCCGCGAGTCAGGTACTCGCAAACTAGACTCGAATTCTATACCCCTCTCAGAAACTTTGATTCTCCAAATACTGCGCAAACGTTCACTTGACACGTTTAAGAAGATTGAATTTTTCAGATGGTGTTCTGTGAGACATAATTACAAACACAGTGCCTGCACTTACTCTGAAATGTTCCGCACTTTGTGCCGCTCTGCGTATTTTGATGAGGTGCCCAATATGATGAAGTCGATGAAGAATGATGGCGTGATTGTTGGGTCTGAGACTTTTAAGTTTTTACTTAATGAGTTTATACGAATGGGTAAGTTTGAGTTTGCACTTCACATTCTTGATTATATGGAGGAATTAGGAGCTAACCTGAACCCAAATGTATATGATCCTGTTGTTGTGGCACTTGCTAAGAAAAAGAAACTATCTTCAGCCTTGTCCATCTTTTTCAAGCTTTTAGATGCTAAAAGTGCAACTCATGAAGCCAATGATGTGAATGGTGTTTCACTTCCTGGTTCTATTGCGTGTAATGCATTGTTAGTCGCACTTAGAAAGGCTGACAAGAGAGTAGAATTCAATAAGGTTTTCGATAAACTGAGGGAAAATAAGGGATTTGAGTTGGATACTTGGGGTTACAATATTTGCATTCATGCATTTGGTTGCTGGGGTGATTTAGGTGCATCTTTCGGGCTCTTTAATGAGATGAAGGAAAAGAGTTTGAGTTGTGGTTCTGCTGGTCCTGATTTGTGCACCTATAATAGCTTAATTCATGTGCTTTGCTTGGTTGGGAAAGTGAAAGATGCACTTATTGTTTATGAGGAATTAAGAGTGTCTGGTCATGAACCTGATGCCTTTACATATCGAATACTTGTCCACGGATGCTCTAGATCATATCTAGTGAATGATGCAATGAAGGTTTTTAGTGAGATGCAGCATAATGGATTTCTACCAGATACTCCAGTGTACAATTCTCTTCTAGATGGGATGCTCAAGGCGGGGAAAGTTATCGAAGCGTGTCAGCTGTTTGAGAAAATGGTTGAAGATGGGGTGAGAGCCTCATGTTGGACTTACAATATTTTGATTGATGGGTTGTGTAGGAATGGAAGGGCTGAGGCTGCCTACACTTTGTTTTGTGATTTAAAGAAGAAAGGCAAGTTCGTTGATGCTGTAACTTACAGCATTATTGTTTTGCAACTTTGTAGGGAAAATCAGCTTGAGGAAGCATTGGATTTGGTGGAAGAAATGGAGGAGAGGGGATTCGTAGTTGACCTAGTTACCATAACATCACTCTTGATTGGATTTCACAAACAAGGTAGGTGGGATTGGACAGAGAGGTTGATGAAGCACATTAGGGACGGCAATCTAGTATCAAATGTTCTAAAGTGGAAGATAGATTTGGACGCCTTACTAAAAAGTCAACAAAATAGAAGAAAGGATTACATGCCATTGTTCCCTGTAAAAGTTGATATCGATGAGATCATCGGGTTAATAACCTCCTCAGACTTAGAGAGTTGTGGTTCAGATGAGAATGAGAAAAGCTGGCCAACTGAAACTGATGACTGGTCATCATCCCCATACATGGATTATCTGGCCAATCAAATGAAGTCAACTAAAAGTTGTTCCCAACGGTTTTCCTTCGCTAGAGGGCAAAGAGTTGATGATAAAGGAGTGGGATCTTTTGATATTGACATGGTTAACACTTTCTTATCAATATTTCTGGCCAAGGGGAAGCTGAGCTTAGCCTGCAAGTTGTTTGAGATATTTAGAGATATGGGTGTGAATCCTGTGAGCTACACTTATAACTCTGTCATGAGTTCTTTTGTCAAGAAGGGCTATTTAAACGAGGCATGGGATGTCCTTGGTGAAATGGAAGAGAAGCTTTGCCCTGCAGATGTAGCTACGTACAACATGATAATTCAAGGGCTGGGAAAGATGGGAAGAGCAGACCTAGCAAGCTCTGTTCTAGATAAGCTGTTGAAGCAAGGTGGCTACCTGGACATAATTATGTACAACACCTTGATTAATGCACTTGGAAAGGCTGGCAGGATCGACGAATCTGTGAAGCTCTATGAGCAAATGAAAAGTAGTGGAATAAATCCTGACGTTGTTACCTATAACACAATGATTGAAGTTCATAGCAAGGCGGGCCGTTTGAAAGATGCATATAATTTCTTGAAAATGATGTTAGATGCAGGCTGCTTACCTAACCATGTCACTGACACAACTTTGGACTTCTTGGCAAAAGAAATTGATAAACAAAGGTACGAGAAGGCGTCAATCATGCGCCCAAAGGATGATTCCTAAAGTAAAATTCTCGTTTGGTTCAAGAATTATTGCAGCTAATGAAACGCACATTTGATAGACAATGCGTTGGATTGCTTCGCATACCATTCTTGAGGCATTTGCTCTTTAGTCCCAAGTATCATTAAGTTCCAACAAGACAATGTCTGGAACACTGCAGCTTTGACTGCAATTGGAATGTGTTCAAAAAGGCTATTATGCACTTGAGATGGCAAAGACATCCCAAGTGCTTGGATTCCTGGAAACTATACCTCGTTGCTACACAATCTTCTTGATGATGCATCTGTGGTTTCTTGAAAAGCTGATGAACAAAATGTTGATCCTTAAGGGAAGACAAAGTAACATGTGGCAGATATTCCCGGAAACACCAGGATTCCTGGAAACTATACCTCGTTGCTACACAAGCTTCTTGATGATGCATCTGTGGTTTTGTGAAAAGCTGATGAACAAAATGTTAATCCTTAAGGGAAGACAAAATAACATGTGGCAGATATTCCCAGAAACACCATTGCTCTACTGCTAAGCGTGGATAAAGAAACATAATTGAAGCACTAAGGTTGCGATGTAAATGTTATAGCAATAAGATTCTTTCAGGTTCTTCCTGTTAACCACAGCCATTTCCAATCATATGTCTCCATGCCCAGTTCACGAGGTACAAAGAATTAGTAAGTACTATAGAATTCCTTTAGTTCCTCTATTTTTTCAATCTAAAAAAGTCCAAAAAGTAAAGAAAAGTCGAGCAAGAAGAGCCAAACTGTGTGAACCAACAGAAGCGTCTGACCAGGAAGAGAAGCACTACCACCATTCCCCACCTCGCAAGCTCCCAATTTTGCTACCTCAACGCCGTGACACGTGGCCTCCGGACACCCACACCAATAGGTCACACCATCCGCACCACACACCGGATCCACGCGGAAACATGTTACCGGGCAAGACACCGCTGCGAGTGATGGGCACACGCCACCACTGCTCTCCTTGTTGTCAGTTACTTGCTGAATCACCAGCGCGGTGTCACGCTCCGATCGCACGACCGGCGCGCATAAAAAGGATAGCAAGGAAATGATGGTGCACAGCGAGCCGAATCGAGACATAGTTTCTTCAAATCTTGGTAGCCCTAAACTGAACCCTAACCCTGAATTAAGGGTCAAGTATACAATCACACGCATAAGAACAGAATTCGGTGGAGTAGGCCTACCAGTTCGTAACTGTTTTCGATTCACCAACTGATTTGACAATGTATGACCAATTAAAGTTTGTGAGCTCTATTTATTTTTAGGACTAACAAATTTAAGGCGCTGATATTGTAGAAGTAAACAATTATATATTTTGATTAACTGGCGGGCAGGGGCTCTGTCTCTGAAACATCTCAATTACGTGTCGTCATTCCAACTCCAAAGGCCATTGTATGGCATTTCATTATCCAACTGTTTGATCCTTATCCTTCGCTAATCTGAACATCCTAGTCACTACCAGACTCTCAAAACCTCCGAATCATGTGGTTTCAGATTTACAGTGCATTAGTTGGTATGCTTGATGTTTCCCGGTGAAAATACACATCTTGTTAGGACAAGCTTCGCTTTCATTGTGTTTACCGTTCCAGAGGAGCTCAAAGTCTACAGACTACAGTTGAGAGGTCCATATCATCAGGACTCGACAGAACTCCTTTTTCTGTCTTTTCCAAGGAAAGCCATCCAACCTTCCTTCCTTCCTTTCCATAGCCGTGTTTAGCAGACACAGAAGTGATTTATAATACCATGGCCAAAGAACTAAGCCTACACATCCCCTGCCCCCTCCATGCGACTGAGTTGATGGATTGGCAGCTCAACTAATGCTTTTGATCAATTCAACCCGAAACATGTTCTTGCATCTGGACAAAAATTGTAACTTCAAATACAAGCGTGCTCTTCTTCTGAGGAAACGGTAACTTGAGTTGCAAGTACTAAGCTATGGCAAATCTAATGTCAGAATCAACCTACTTTATATGGTTGATTTCACAGGCTTTTCCTTAAAATAATCTCGTCCTATAATTATCAGAATCTGGTACCAGAGAATCCTCGTGGTTAGTTTGCAGGCATCATAGTTGTATACTGTTTTAGGTAACCAATGTACTCGAGATTTTCCAAACCAACGATTCAGATTTCATAGTACTTATCAAAAGCTCGTAATTTTCTTATGTAATACTATAAAAAAGTAGTTACTGTGGAAATTGGCTTGTTGAGTTCATTGATTGCTACAGTTTGATATGGATTCACTTGTCAGACAATGGCTTCACTTAGAAAAGGATTTTTTGGCATCATACTTTCAGTAGTTCAAGTTTGTAGTCGAATCTATTATTTACCGTTGGATTTTTGAACTCATGGTTTCATATATGCACCAAATGCTCTCTTTCATGTAAAAAACAACGTCATTTTGAGTTTAAATAGACATAAAACGATATCATTTTTGGCTCGAAATAGGATTGAAAAAGGATGTTGGGTACAAAGGATCTAGTGCTTGAACTCGTAAACCTGACAAACCTAAATTATGTGACATAAATTTGATTATGAATATATAACTGTAAGATTTTGATATTATTTCATGCATATTTTGAGATATAAATTTTTATTTACTTATTTAATCCTTTGAGATTAGCAACGGGAAATTTCATTTCAAAAATATTTATACATTACGTTGTAATTTTGTATATAATAAACAGACTTTAATTTGGTAGATCTATGAAAATTTTGATCTTCCATTTACAACATTTTCTCAAAGGGTTCAGATCAAAGACTGAACGCCACACTTACACAGAAAATTCGGAAGCTATGCATGTCTAGATGACATCATTTTTTATGAACAATACAGAAGAACGACAGATCATTTAGTAGTGCAGAGCATAAACAAGCAAACATAATTCAGCACTCTCATATAAAACCAGATCAATTATCCTTATCTTTTCTGGCAATAGCAGATGGCTTGAACCAAGGGATCCACACCGAAGTTGTCTTCTGATATAGCCTGTAAGCTTCAGCTCTGCACTTTTCTCTAAGCATCCGCTGTTCAACTAGCCAAGTGACATAGGCCAAGCACAGACTATTAATAAGAGCGCCAATAAATGTCCACCCATGTCCCAGGTTCCATGCAAATATCACCAAACCCCACCACCATAATTGCTCCCCAACGTAGTTCGGATGCCTAGAGTAGCACCAGAAGCCGCTATTAAGAATTGGGACCAGTGGCTTACCAAGCTCTTTTAATTTCTTGTTTTTAGTCACAAAAGCATGAAGTTGTGTATCAGCAAAGTACGCTATCACGATGCCAACAACGCAAACCACAATAGCTATAAAATCCCAGATGTTCAGCGGCTTATCAACCAAATGAATAATGTATAAAGGAAGTGATAGACCAAGTAGATACACCTGCAAATGGGAAAATCACCGGATAAGCAAAAACACCCGAAAGCTCAAGTTTCTATTGCTTATACTTCTCCTATCTGCAACAATTCATGGCAGGTTAATTATGCTGATCAACCCGACAACAGTCATCATTAACATTTAACAGTGAGTATAAGCAGGGATTAACTACCTGCTGCGAGACATAAACAGCGAAAAACGAAATCCACCACCAACGCTCGCCATATCGGCGACGCAAATCACTGAACCTCCAGTCTTCTCTAGCACCCCACTGCCAATTTTCCCGCCTAAAATAGCTGTGGCTAAGCCTCATACTCCAAACCAATGTGATTATTATCACAATTCTCGACCTCCAATAGTTGTACTGAGCTAATGGGTACATCGCGTAGTAATAAACAAGCAAAACCGGTATCACAGTCCAGTACAAACTTATCATCTGCACAAGGAAGGAGTTACAAAAGTTTAACACTAGCAAAGAAGCAAAAAGAAAGAGATGGGACAAAAAATGTAAACAAAGCAAAATTTACCCAGTGGCTCTCCTGGACGTGGCTAATGAGCCAGAAGAAGACGTTGACGTTGAAGAAGAAGAGTACATTGGCCAAGAGAAAGGGGTGGTCAACGCACCATGACCACAGAGGAGACAAAGAAGTGTCATGGCTAACACTTGCATGATAACTGCTAAGAAAAGAGAGGTAGAAGAGAACTGAAGGAAGTGGCACCAAGACAGCAATCGCTGCGTTGTCCAAATTTCTACCCATTTTGACGATGTTGTCGTGTCTCAGCTCAGACTCTCAGGTGCCCCTCTTAACACTCGAAGACAGTGTTAAATAGCAATCGGAAAAACAGCTTGGAGTCATTTTTTGTAAATAAAAACCGTTATTAAGGCCTACTTGCAATAGCTATACGATTTTATTATATTTATGATTGAGACTAAAAGTGAACATTAAGTTATTCTTATGTCTATAAAATCATAAGTTTAATTTATAAAAATAATCTCTTTTTCGTCGTCGTTATCATCATCATCATATTCCGAAATCTCACAATAAGATAGAATCTGAGAAGATCTGATAATATGCAGCTTTATCCTGCGTAACAAAGAGACTATTCCGTGGGGTAAAAAAATCTTACACTAATTAAGTTGACTAAAAGTGAGGGGAGAGACGTTTCAAGACAACATTGTTAGGTTTGATTCTCTTTCAAATGCAACGGGGCTGCAGGCAACCCACAGTCAATCAAACTTGAGATTTAATAATGGTTTAGACCCTACGTTCACTATCAATTTGACTAGTTCAGAATCTCATATGGGGCTAATCATAGTTTGCAATCAAGCTTGTTTTTGTGATAAAAGAAAAAAAGTTAGTAACACAATTAATTGATTTGTTGAATCATCTTAATCTTCTTTTACAAAAAGCTGGTTAGTTGCAGGACGTGGATAGAACAATAATCTTTTGCAAACATTATATACAGATATATACACGGAGAATTCAATCTAAATGATTGCAAATTCTCCTCCTCCTGGGAATCTTCACGCAGAAACCTGTGCCTGGACAGATCAACGACAAAGCCTAGACTGTATTTTCCATTGCTTGTTTGTTCCCTTTAAACGTTGTGGGATCTCTCTAAACTCTGGCACACTGGAGAGAAAAAGGGGCTGAAGAAATAAAGACATGACACTAACGGTTATCTGGCTCGTGTAATCCAAATCCATAAACTACAGAGCGTGCAATTATGAAAGCATTAACTACTTTAATGGTGTCCCTAATGATGTTAGAGGCCTAAAGTGGACTGCTTAATGATTATCCACAAGGCACATAAGTATGCATATCTAAACTTTCCACTTTCTACGGTCCACCCTCCATCCTTTTCCTTCACCTGGAATAACCTTACTGCTCAACCCGCAACCTGCGCAGAAAATGGCTTCCAAATAAGGCCCAACAAGGACTATTTTGTCGTCTTTAGCATGCATAGGTTGGCGGAATCACTTTCTCCTAAGACTCATCGGTAGTGGGTCCTCGAGTATACATTGTTTCGACATTATGTAATAACATTGGGTTGTGCTTGAGGAATCACAGCCTCCTCACGGAATCAAGAAAAGGGTAACAAGTCCTGTGAGCTTCTAAGTCCAGCAGGGGGAAGTTTAAGTATTGTGCAATGACAGTTGAGTTTGTGCATATTGTGCACTGACTTTGAGTTTGTGCACCCACATAATCCCCTATATCACACATTTACGGCGGAAGTGATGCATGTCCGGGATCGATCAGCAGCCACATAATCAAGGTTGGACGATTAGAACTTCCAGCTCGTGTAATTGGAGAAACAGTAGGATACGAAAAATAAAAGCAAAAAAGCAACGTAATATGTAATTATGTCAAAAGCTCGAACGATACACTCAACTTTAGAGATCAATCCCTTTTCCCTAACATCCGATCATTGAGAAGAATACAAAAAGTAGACAGCAGCCACGATTCACAGAAATACTCAGGAGGACGTAACAAGAACTTATGGTTGGAAAGAACGCAAGGGGGGCATGAGCAAAGAAACGAGTCTAACTGTTTGAGAACCAAGGTAGAAGTGAACGAGTCTGACTGTTTGAGAACCAAGGTAGAAGTGAACTTGCAGCTAAATAGCATGATGCTTGGACAGAACCTACAAATTCCTCCCACCCTTTGCAATGTCATCCTTAATTGCTCGTTGAATCCATTTGACAATGAGCCACTGCAAGATGGGTAACGATCACGGAAAATGTTACACATGACTTGAATCATCAGTCCAACACTCAAAGTGAGAGAACCCAACAAATTTTTACCTGAACCCCAATAATGAGAGGGATCAACACCTTTCCCCTGTCATTTGACTCAGATCCATCTACCAACCTTTTGTCAACAAGAATCCCTTTGTTTCCATTTGTTGCAATCCCAACTATCTCTTTTACCAAATGCGGAATCCAAGCATCACCATTTGGGAGAATCTACATCCAAAACAAGCAATTTGACAATAAATAATCAACTTCATACACCAATAGTTAAATTCAGATCTTAGCCACCTTACCTTTTCATCTTTCTCATTTTTGTTGCATCTCCCACTATTCTCAACAAAACCAACAGGAATATAGGAATCCTACAAGCATTAATGTGAAAAAATGGTTACTACGCAGGATATAAAAATTTCGTTACTGCAAAATCACAAGCAACAATGTACAACACTAATGGATGCCTATTTCCATGATTGTAGTTAGTTCTCAAGTATTATACCGAGCTAGCCAATTCTCACAAGAAAGCAGTCCCCTTAATACCTGCAATTGAGCTAGTTCCTACAAACACCTTCATCCAGATAATTTAGATCTTAGGCTATCAAAAACCCTATCTTGTAACCTCAAATCTCTTCTTTAGACATATGATGCAACATTCAATCTTTTCTAGCATAGTTAATCTGAATTGTATTATTCCCTAAAAATAAAAGGTCCATCACATACCAACCAACAAAACTAAACACACTTAGTTAGCCCTTCTTTATGAAGCCCATAACACTAGAAAACTGAACCTTTGCTGTCATCCCAAACAGAAGCAGTAATTTCTTCCAGATCAACCAAACAACTCTGCCTTTCAACATTAGGTTCTTTGTCGAACAAATATTTGTGTATAAGACAGGAAGGAGGATTCAAGGATATGATTCACGTCTCTGTCACTCCATTTTTTAGAAGGTACTCCATAGACAAATAAGCTAGTCAACCCTCAATTGAGGTTCAAAATCATCTATGTGATATTTCTTAGAAATAACACCATTCTTTTCACTTAACAAGAATGCCAAATAAAGAAAAGAATTTGAGTATCAGCTTATCTCTTTATATTACTACGACCAATGAGAAGCTGAACTTAGTTTTTTCAGCCAATCACATAATTTCTTATCCAGTTTGGAAGTATCTCGTTCATTATTATCTATGACAGACTGTGCTTATAGAATGACCACTAAGGCTAATCCTTTCATGGAGGGTCCTAAAATTGAGTTTTGAGCAATCTTGATGCAACCCTAGCCTCTCCTTCCTCCGTATGTTTACTAGCTGTCCCCTGAACCATTCCCCAAAGTCCAGTATCCATAAATACACCCGAAACAAATTGTTGTACCTTAAGATCCTGTTTTCTAATCCGAGCTCCTATCCGAATTGTCTTCAAGACAGCATCTGATCTTCTAGCAGTAAAGACATCATAACTAAGATCATCAGGTGGGCAGAGCTGGGCATGAGTGAGGACAAGCAAACTTTTGCGCCATATTTCTTTACCAAAACTATCAGAAATAGCACCAATTATTTGCTTATCCAAGTCATCCACTCTGTATGCATCTAAGCGGTCAACATAAAGCAGCACATCTATCGTCTTGTTCGAAAGAAACCTGATTAGTAGCCATAGCCAGCAAGTCAAATCAAAACAGTGCGAGATAAACAATAGATAATCTCCTAATGCATGAAACGCAGGCAATAATAGACATTTAAAAATGACAGGTCTCAGAAATACTAACCGTTTAATCAAGTCAAGTGCTTGGTAACTAACGTAACCACCTTCCACAAGGCCTGGTGTGTCTATGATGTTTAAGGTGAATCCAGACCGAGTGCGTGAAACCATCACGGGTCTCAAGGCCTCCGACTGCATTACAACAATGTTACTACAATACACAAGTACGAAATCAATTACATGTAAATCCCTAACACCTATCCCCATAATAGGGCAGAGCAGATTAATACCTGAAAGGAATTCACGTTGACCACTCTCTCCCCAATGAGTGAATTGACTGTTGAAGATTTTCCAACACCACCTTTGCCCATGACAAGGATTGTCAAACTACCCACACCCTGCAACCGGACCAAACAGAAACAAGACAAAATTAAAGTTAAAACCGAAACAATTTGATGAAGTTTCAAACCATAACCAACAGTAAACAATACTTAAAGACAGAAATGAAACCTCCTCCTTCAATTTTCCAAACAATTCAACAAGTTCGGTCTGTGTAGCAGCAGGGAACTGCTGGAATCCAACCCATTCGCGAGTTAGGGACCCCATCGATGTCTGCCCACAAGGAGTCAAAGCAAATTACAAAACAAAATTCAACCTTTTTGATAAACCCTAAACCCTATTTTGTTGAAAAGCTGAAAAGTGAAGCTTAAGAAAGGGGCAATGGAAAAAAGACGTGGAAGCAGGGAATTAAGACCAACCTCTTTGTCGTGGAAGGCCGAGACAGAGAGGCTACAGAGAGTGGAAAAATAAAGAAGAAAGTGTAACCTGACCTTATCAACCCAGTACCATCCTTCTATTTTTTGATAATTATTAACATTCTTCCCCCTTTTCTCACTGAAAACGCCACCGTTTTTAGATAATGCAGGCCTGAGTGCTTGGGCCGGATCCGGAGGCCCAAAATCGACAGCATCCGATATCAGACACGCACACACAGATATAAATACCATGTATATGGAAAACCAACAGAGCCGTAGAAGTAGAACACAAGCTCGGAGTCGGGTTTGATTATCTGCGTTTGTTTAGCAAGAAACATGTCGGCGAGGTTACTGAAGAAAGTCTTGAAAGAGCAAGAGCAGCGAATTCAAGTTGAAGATATTGATGATGAGGAGGAGGAGGAGGAGGAGGAGGAGGAATTCTCTGGTTCGCGCGTAGTTAATCCATTTGACCTCCTGAATGAGGGCGCCGACGACGACGACGACGACGACGACGACGAGGACGACGACGACCAGGTTTCATTCATTCACCTTCTATCCCCTTCAACT
>JANIJH010000004.1:8094799-8107395 GCA_024520975.1 Erythroxylum areolatum
TTGCAGCCTTCTTGTACGACGAGTCTCTCCGTTTGGAGGTTTGGACTTTGGGTAGTTAGTTATACTACTTTCGTAACCAGCTCGGCCGGTGTGCAGTTAGCAAATTTAGCCTGAGTTGATTTACATTAACGGGTTGTTTGGATACCTTCTGACAGAATTCATTAACAAATTGAACTTAATTATATTAATAAAGTTGGGATTAAATTTAATTTACATTATTTGAAACAAATCCAGTAATATTAGAATTAAATTTAATTACACTGTCTGGAATAAATCCAGTAATATTAGAATTGAATTCAATTATACTGTTTGGAACAAATCCAATAAGATTAGAATTAAATTCAATTATTTCATATGACACATTTACCCCTGACTAAAAAATAATATTATCTAAAATAAAAGTCGTTTTAGATAGATTTTAATTATTCAAAATAATTTTAAAATAATAATAATAAAACTATAATTATGTAAAAAAAACTATAATTTAAAAATGAAATAGCTCGCGAGGGCGAGCCCCGCGAGGCTGCCAAATTTTCGGCCAGGCTCGTGAGGGCGAGCCCCTCGCCTCGCGAGCGATTTCATTTTTAAATTATAGTTTTATTTTTTTTGACATAATTATAGTTTTATTATTATTATTTTGAAATTATATATGGGTTATTATTATTATTATTATTAGTATGATTATTTTTTCATTAATAATAATAAGGGTTGGAGAAGAGGAGAAGAGGATCAGAGAAGAAGAATTCAAGAGGTGTAGGTGTTGTTGGGTTGAATTCATGTGATTTTTACGTGAATTCAACTCCTTAAGAAAGTGGGCTTTAAATCTATGGAATAATTCAATTCATGCTCTTTTTAAAGTTCCAAATAGATGAATTGAATTCAATCTTCATCACATTCCAAACAGGTTGTAAGCTCAAAAATTTTAAAAATTAGGTTTCAAATCAAGTCCGAGCTAAATTGGATGGGTTGAGCTTAGACTCGAGTTACCTTTTTCTTGGTTAAGCTTGGGTTTGGACTGAATTGTCCCAAACCAGACTCGACTCGTTGCTATTTCTAGTTGGCATGAAATGCCAGACATAATATGATAGACAATTATATTAAAAGTATTATGTAATGAGGATAGTTATACTTTGAATTGATAAAGATTCTACCATATCATTATATTTTTACTTCTGTAGTAATTATTATCTTATGTCTCGTTTTTGGTATTTCTATTTCATTACACCCCAACTTCTTTATATAGTTGGTGATCATTATTTCTTTGATGGCTACTGGGATGTTAGTGTCTTTCTCCTTTCCCTTTCAATTTTGGAATATATTGTGGCAATTCAAGTAAGGGTTTCTCCTTTATCCTAACTTTAAAGCTTTACTTGTTGCTACAATCTGCTTGAATTGACCTTGACTCATCATGATATTGCTAATTGATTACTACATTCCTTAATTTTGAGTTCATAATAACTACTCTTTAACCAATTGAATAACTTCATCTTTAACTTCATCATTTGACTTTGGGATATTCCTAAATACTCTCTTCATTCTTTTCCTCCTAAAGTTTGAACATACATGATCCAAATGCAATTGTTATGACTGTTTTATCATCTATTGGCATCTTGGTGGATATAATCCAGTCAAAGGAATCTCTTAAGCTGTCATTTATCTCCTTTAAAACATTTATATTCATTGTGTGTTTTCATGCTTGATATGAGAACACACATTTGACAAATATGTGTTCCATTGACTTATAGTTGTTGTTGCATTAAGAACACATATTAACCATATTAATGTGTTTGATTTGTTCCAAAGTTCCCAACTTGGCCTTATCTACCAACCATAGATAGAAGGATACTCTTAGTAGTAGATTTTGATTCCACACTAATTTATTCAATCTTAGGTACTCCATTTTAACCCTAATTATCTCTACATAAGACTTTCATGAGAATTTTCCCGAGTTGTTAGATATCCATATATACCTGTCTTCCTTTTTTGGATCTAGGTTGTAATCAATTAGTCATTGTTGTAGCTCTACTGGTACCTTACTCCACTAATTCTTACTAATCCAAACCTCCACCCCAGCTACCATAAGGATCCTACTTTCTATAGATTCCTCCATCTGTGCACTTTGTAAAGGGCTAATTAGGCACCAATTATTATAGTATAGAGAGACTACCTTCCTATTTCCTATAACACATTTTATGAGCCCATCCATTGAGTTCCTTATATCTAAAATTTGTGAAAACAAGTATAAGTGAGTAGGTTTGTCATTTCTCGCAATCTCTTCCTTTTAATATGTAAATATGCATCCACTTAACCTATAAGGCCTCTCTATCATTTAATAGTCTCCAAATCCTCTTTCCTAATAAGGTCTTGTTGGATATACCTATATAGGTTATTCCTAATCCTCCCTTTTGTCTAGGACAAGACATTTTTTTCCAGTTAATTTTTGCTTTGAAAATTTCTTCCTTCCCTCCTGCCCAGAGGAATTTCCTTATATGCTTTTCAATGGTCCTGATTACTCCCTCAGCTAGGAAAGAGCCCCAATAGATATTGAGTGTGCTAAGCGCTTACTTGATTAAATGTAATCTCCCAGTATATTAAAGTTGTTTATTATGCCAAGAGTTAATCCTCTTATGTACCTTTTCAATGAAAGGTTTGCATTCAATATACTTGAGTCTTTTACAAGCTAAAAGAAGGCCTAGATACTTAAAGGGGAGGTCCATACCCTATAAGCTAGAGATAGATGAGATTCTTCACGCTAAATGGCTCATACCAACTGAGAGAACCAATAGGCTCTTTTTCTCGCTCAACTCCAATCTAGATAACTTTATGAATATTTGTAAAGAAGAAATGAGTTTTGTTGATTTGCACTATATAGTGTTAATAAATTATTCGTAAATTCCAAGTAAGATAAGTTTATTTTTCTACATTTACTATGAAACCTGAGAAACTTTTCTTTCTTTATATTGAAGTAAATTAGTCTCATTAATGATTGTGTTCACAATATGAACAAATAAGGAGACATTGGGTCCCCTTGTCTTAGCCTTTTTCCCCCCTTTAAACATTTGTGTTCATTTTCTATTCGCTAAGATTGAGTATAAAATGAAATAACACATAACATTATCCATCTCTTGAATCTTTATGAGAATCCAAACGTCGTTAGCGTTTGCTTAATAAATTCCATCTTATATAATCATAAGCCTAGTTAAAATCAATTTTAACGACAAATTTCTAAGGCCCATTCTTCTTGGTATATCTTTTCAATATTTCTTATAATAGTAAAACCTTGTCTCCAATTTACTTCCCTTCCAAGAAAGACCCTTGAGTATGACTCACTAAATTTTTCATCACTTCTTTTTGGTCTCTTAGCAATGATCTTAGAAATGATTTTATAAAGAAAATTAAAGCATGCAATTGGCCTATACTCATTAAGCTTCTTAGTGTTTTTACTTTAGGAGTCAGATAAAATTATTTTTTATTCTTTAATAGCAATTTGCCACCGTTAAAGAGCTCTTTAATTGCTTCACTCACTAAGTTTTGGATTTAAGGCTAAGCTTTGTGGAAAATTTTCCCATTCAACCCATTTTGCCTTAGGCCCTTCTTTGGGTTCATGCTAAACATAGTTTCTTTTATTTCCACATCAGAAATAAGAGCTTCCAACCTTCTAATTCTTCTATAGTGAGTTGACTGATTAAAAAGGCATTAAGTGCTTCTATTGTTAAGTTGCTCACAGGTGCTTTTCCTATTAAATTTTTGAAAATTTGAAAGCCACTTCTTTGAGTTCCTCCCAAGTATTGGTGAAAGTATTATCCTCCTTCTCTAACAAGCTTATTTTGTTATTGTTCCTCTTTGCTAGTACGAGATTATGCAAGTATTTGGAGTTCCTATCTCCCTCTTTTATCCAACTGAATCCAGCTCTTTGTTTTAATAATGAATAATGTTTCATTTCAACATTAATGAATTTCCTTAGTTCTTCCTTCTTTTCTTGAAGCCACCACTAATCTCCTAAAGCTTTATGTAACTGCCCCTAAATTGCTTCCTCTTGATGCGTGTCAGATGTACCATAAAATAAAACCTAACTCTGCACACTAAAATTTATAGTAGCGGTGAGTAGGAATTGTATCCATAGGGAATGTACATGTAGTTTTTGTAATGAAAAAATTTGATGTTTAAGATATTGGGGGGAGGTTTGGTTAGTTGAAAATAACAAAATAAAGTAAAATTGAATTAAAGAAAGCAAATAAAATTAAAAAGCATAAAAGTGAGAAAATTGATTAATGGTTTTGGAATATGGTTCTTGGTTCAATCTCAGCCTACACATAAATAAACATAATTCATTGTCTTGTTGTTTTCACACATTTCTTAGAATTTTTAATCATAGATTAACAACAAGCTCTATTAACCCTAATTTTTCCTTAGTTCATGTTTAATCAAAATAAGGTAATTAACTAATCCTAGCTAGTGAATAACCTAGAACAAGCTCTCCAGATTTATTAGGATAGCCGCATTATGAATAAGGAAAATAAATTAATTTAGGCAACAACCATACAAGCTTGGGTCATTTGAACCTATGTTACATTATTCCAAATGATTTAATACCATTAGTTGCCATAAATGAATCCGAAACACAACTATTACTTACTGCATTTGAGATTCTAGTAATCGATTTATATAAAAACAATATAATATAAGCATTCAAATCATCCTTACACAAATACCCAAATCAATAAGCAAATAATAACATAAACAATCCTCAAAGAGAGAGAGAGAGAGAGAGAGAGAGAGGTAGATTAAAAATACACAATAAAGAGATGCTTAAATGCAATCCTCAGTTTCAATTTCACCTTCAAACTAGAAGAAGGAAGATTAGCCCTCCATAAAATCCAACGGAGTAAGATTTCTGCCCCTTCTTATGCTCTAAAAATGATCCACAACTCCTTTGGTTGTTCAAACGTTGATTTATACCAAAAATTAGGTTACTGGGAAGATGCAGGAGTTAATACATAGTCGTACTTCCAACCGTACATCAACAAAATAATGCTTCTTTCTAAATTATGCATAGTTGTGCATCTTGCAGGTCATATGAATTGTTCATTTTCTTGTCCCATCTTCACCCTAATCTATCTCCTTCTTGTTCCACAAAAACAAATGAGTTTGAACATTAACACAATGGCTCAAAGAATATGCATTTAACTCATTTTAGCTCTTAATCTTCCAAATTATACCTAAAACCAAGTATGAACTAAAATAAGTTTCTTCAACATTTCATAGCATCAATCACTAAGTGTTAAGGATTATATGTATAATCAGTTAAGCATATATCAAGTTCTCCTATACTTAGCTTTTGACCGTTCTCGAGTAAAACAACAAAATCAAAGTCACAATCCAAAACACTTACTCATTTTTGATATTTTTTAATAATAGATAGTCATAAGAAAAGAGAAATAACCTTTAAAGCCATAGCAAGAACTTAACATTCAGTTCCTCTGCTCATGACCAATCAATGATTATTCCTTTAAAAAGTTGAGCAATATAGGGGTAGACTTTGATAAAATGTATTTAGATATGATAAATTTATGGGTACACTCAAACATCATTCATGATCAAGACATTTCACAATTTCGCATATCATTTCATTTTTCCACCACTAAGATTCACATACATAATCATGAATCAAAAGAGTTTTCTAAGGTTGTAATGTGGGCAAAGGTTAAAATAACATGTATTTGGGTAATGTAGCACCAAAATCCACCAAAATTAGTGGAGTAGGAAAAACACTCAATGTAACATCAAGCGCAAAAACCAACATTCACTCAAAACTGGGCACCATTAGCTACAATGAATGCAAAAACTATGTTTCACAGTTCAAATTCAAGCTCTAACACCACAACCTTCATAAAGCATAAGGAATTAGAAGGAATCAATCATACAATTGATGACAAACAATACAATATAATCATAAGTGTTGATCCTTCAAAACAACATCTACCTTATATGCATCATACTCAAATTACCCATTCCATACAACTTTAGGAGGAAAGATTAATCATAAATAACTTTGCAAAATAAATGAATTTCCTCCTTGGTAATTTTGTTTAAATAATTTTTCTTTCTTTTTTCATCAAAAATTAAATGAAGCTACATCAATATTGGAATTCATTGATAAGAGATAAAACAATTATAACTAACCTGCACATGTGCATACCCACACACTTATACTCTTGTGCATTTATAACCATCAATAATTAATAAATGCTCCACTAGCTTTAAGGGTGGGGTAAGTTAGCTTTTAGACATGTAATGTGGTTAGCATAAAAAGAAAAGACAAATAAAGCTCAAGGGGGATTATCAAAAGGAAAATCATATCAATAGGTAGGTTATTTGGCTAATGTAGCTTATAAAAAAATATCTATATCATTTCCATGTTAATGCATGTGATAAAAATATGGTCTTAAATAGAAAATCAAAATAAAGTTAGGATGCATATGTCATAAAGATCAGATATAAACAAAAGACAATGAGAATGATATAGATGTGTTAGTCTCTAAAGGCTCAAAAATCTCACTGGCTTATATTTACCCATTAATCACCACTCTCTTAAAGATAATGTATATTGATCAATCATAATAGGAAAAGTAAATGCTCAAGTTGCCATGATTTTTTTTAGTCAATTCACTCTCTAATTATGACTATATAATCTTAAAAGAAATGGAAAAAGAGAAAATGCTTGTTTGTTTGATTGATTTATAAAACACTTAAGAAACACACATAAGCAATAAGTAAGTTTAAAAACATGCATGAAAACTAAAATCCCCACCCTCACACTTAAAACTTACATTATCCCCAATGTAATATCAAATGTAAGAAATGGAGCATTTAACATAAACAACAAATAAGAGAATGTAAATGAAAAGAAATGGACTTCTTTTGGGTTACCTCTCAAGTAGCGTGTTTCATGTCGTTGGCTCGACGCAAGTGTCACTCAATTTCCATAATGAGCCTTTTCTAACCACCTTAGAATCCTTCATAGAATGGTTTCAATCAATGACAATTTACCTTGAATTGCTTGTTCATCTATAGGCTTTCAATTTCAATTGCACAATGGGAAAACATATTAGTAACAAAAAAAGTCCAATCTAATAGGAGAGTAGTTTACTTGGGAAAAGCTTAAGTTATGAATGATAAAGAAAAACTTTTTTTCCAACAAAGAAATTCTTTCTAGCAATCATCTTATCATGAAATAGCTTTGTCTTCTCCTTGTAAATTTCTGCATTCTTATAAGAATTAAGCTTAAGCTCTTCCAATTCTTATAGTTGCAATTTCCTTTATTCACCTATGCTCGTCTATCTTCATATCACATTGCTTAATTGCCCAAAAAGAGTACTCAATTTTCATTAGAAGATGACATGACTTTTCGTAAATTAGTCAGTATGGAGACATGCCAATTGATGTTTTGCATGTGATTCTATATACCCAAATAGCATCATCGAGTCATTGGCTCCAATCTTTATGATTTGGGTTCACCATTTTCTCAAGGATTGACATAATTTCTCTATTTGACACTTCTTCTTTCCCGTTTTTCTGTGGATGTTAGGTTGTAGACACCTTGTGAGTGACATGGTACTTCTTCAAAAGATTTATTACTAATAAATTGCAAAATTAAGTACCCTTATCACTAATCAATGCTCGTGGTGTTCCAAACCTAGCAAAACTGTTAGACTTGACAAATTCTACAACAACTTTAGAATCATCAGTCCTGTGGCTTTAGCTTCCACCAATTTAGAAACATAATCCATAACCAATATAATGTAAACAAAACCAAAAGAAGAAGGAAATGGTCCCTTAAAGTCAATACCCCATACATAAAAAATTTTACATGCAAAGATTGGAGATAAAGGATCTCTATGGGATAAATTACCCTGTTCTGACATTGTTCGCATGCCTTACATAACGTATAGGAATCTAGAAATATATTTGGCTAATAAAAACTACATTTAACTATTTTCCTAGCAGTTCTATTAAGCCTAAAATGACCACTATAAGCATACACATGGTAAAATTTTAAAATAAATTTGCTTTCACGCTCGGGCATAGATCTCCTAATTACTTGTTCAAAACAACACTTTTATATTGAGGATCATCCTAAATATAATATTTGGAATCACTCTTTGTTCTATTTCGTCTAGCTTTAGTCAAATCATTATGTATCTCATAATTCATCGAGAAATAACTCCTGTCTTCTTTCACAACTTGACTAAAGTGGTCCTGAATTGAGTTATCTACACCTTTCTTATCTTTGATCTCCAAATCGAACTCTTGAAGCAGGAGAATCCATATAATAAGCCTTGGCTTTGCTTTCTTCTTTCATAAAAGATGCCTTAATGTTATATGATCAAAATATATAATGACTTTAGAAGCAAGCAAATAAGGTCTAAATTTATCTAAAGCAAACACAATAGCTAAAAGCTCCTTCTCTATGGTGGAGTAGTTGCATTGTGCTGGACTGAGAGTTCTTGAAGTGTAATAAATGACATGAATCATCTTGCTACATTTTTAACTGAGGACGGCACCTATAATAAAATTGATAGCATCACATATAATCTCAAAGGGTTGACTCCAATTAGGTGGTTGAATGATTGGTGTCGAAGTTAAAAGTTCCTTTAACTTGTCGAAAGCTTCTTAACATCCCTTATCAACTTCAAATGGCATGTACTTTTGTATTAAACGACAAAGATTCGTTGATATCTTACTGATTTCTTTGATAGACCTATGATAAGAACTTGCACGGTCAAGAAAGGAATGAACCTCCCTCTCATTGGTGGGATAAGGTAAGTTTCGTAATATGTCTATCTTATCTTTATAAACCTCCATCTCTCTAGATGAAATTATATGTCCTAAAACTATTCCTTGTTCAACCATAGAATGAAATTTTTCAGAATTTAGAACAAGATTAGTTTCAATGCACAATTCAAGTATGCAATTCAGATTATCTAAGCATGAATCAAATGAATCCCTATAGATAGTAAAATCATCCATAAGAACCTCACTAATGTGTTCAATATAGTCGAAGAAAATAGTTATCATGCATCTTTGAAAGGTGGTTAAGGAATTGCAAAGTCCAAAAAGCATTCTTGTATAAGAAAATGTACCAAATGGGCATGTGAAGGTTGTTTTCTCTTAGTCTTCAAAAGCTATCACAATTTGGTTATAACCTCAATATCCATCAAGAAAACAATAGTGAGATCATCCGTAAGTCGTTCAAGCATTTGATTGATGAATAGGAGTGGAAAGTGACCCTTGCATGTAACAACATTTAACTTTTTGTAATCAATGCATACTCACCATCCATTTTGAATTCTTGTAAGGACAAGCTTATTATTTTCATTTTTTTAACATTGTACTCCCAGTCTTCTTTGATACCACTTAGACTATACTTACCCATTTACTATCCAAAATTGGATAGATTATAACAATATCAAGCAACTTAAAGATCCCCTTCTTTACCACTTCCATCAGCAGAGGATTTAATCTTGTTTGTGATTCTCTTGATGGTTTGGATCCTTCTTTTAAAAGAATTTGGTGGGCTTATACTCTTAATGTCAGCTATGGTCCACTCTATAGCCGTGATGTGGTCCTTAAGTACTTAAATGAGCTTTTCGTCTTAAAGCTTGGTTAGATTCTTTGTTATGATTATTGGAAGTGTTTCTTTTTCTCCTAAAATTAGATACTTCAAGTGCTTAAGTAATTGTTTTAGTTCAATGGTTGGTGCCTGCATAACCAAACAAAGAGATTTTGTATGAGATATTAGCAATTTAATATTTGAAAGTACATACCTTTTTGGCATTAGTTGCAGTGATTATAATGCTAGCACGATTTCTTCTATCTCATCTGCAATAAATAAGTTAGAATTTTGCAAATTGTTTTCCTCTAAACTCATGCAAAGAATGTCTTTTAACTCATCCTTACCTTCCATATCAAAAACTTTCTGAGATAAGCTATCAATGACTTCAATAGGTAAAATAGAATGAATATCACTAGGGTACCTCATTGCTTTAAAAATATTAAAGCAAACTTTTTTACCACCAAACTTCATAGTCAACATCCCTGCATCCACCTTTATCTTTATTTTTGATATTTTTAAAATGGTCAACCTAGAAGGATTGGTGTTGAATTAGACAAAGGATCTCCCTCCATGTTCAATACATAAAAATCAGCTGGGAAAACTAATTCATTAACCTGCACTAAGACATCCTCTACAATCCCTTTCAGGATAAACGTTAGATCTATCTGTCAGTTGAATTATGACACATGTTTCTTTCAAAGACCCTAAATTAAATAAAATGTAGATAGAATATGGCACGAAATTAATGAAAGCTCCTAAATCTAACATTGCCTTTTCAAATCTAGAGCCATCTATTTTGTAGGGAATTGTAAACGTATCTGGATCCTTAAGAAATTTGGCATATCTTAGAACTTTTTTATGGCATCAATTAAAGGTATGTTCATCTCTACCTTTCTGAACATTTCCAAAATCTCCTTATCTTCCTCCTCTTTCTTTGATTTAGAAAACCTACTAGGAAAAGGAGGCAAAGTATTGGTAAAATTTTTAATCACATGAGATTAAGAGTTTACCTTAATTTCCATTTCAACTTCTTTTGGAGACACTTCAAAGTCCTTTTCAATTTCTTCATCATCGCCTATAAGAAAATTCTTATGTGGTGCCTCTGTTTCTTTATTGCTTCTCAATGTGATAGCACTTGCATTCTCTTTTAGGTTCACAATTTTTGAGAAGGAAGTTTACCCGAACTCTGATTTTCCAATCGACTAAAAACAGTAGCTATATGAGTTATTTAATTTTCCAAATTTTGAATAGTAGCTTTTGTTTACTGTTGAAATTGTATGGTACTATTATGAAACTGAGTTGTATTCTGAACCATTTTTTTCATCATGTCTCCTATAAAGGTCCAGAGTTTGATGGTTGAGCTGGGCCTTAAAATGGCTATTAGTAAGAGCTTTTTTGTTGTTGTCCTTGCTGTCTATAACTGTTAAATGGAGAATTCTTCCATCCTAAATTGTGAGAATGGGAGTAGTTAGGATCATACTTCTTTTGGGGTTAACCTAGAAAACTTCCAAAGGCATTTGCTTGTTCTGTAGGTGTTTATTGCAAGGTTAGGCACATATCAGTTGGATGTCCTGCCATTGTGCAAATATCACATGCTTTTAAGTACCATTTATGCCATCTATCTCACTAAATATGTCAATTAAACTATTTGTTGCTCCAGTGTGACAGTACTAGCTTCATTGACTTTTAATGGTTCGGGATCCTCTCGAATCTTGAAGTGTTGAAAGTTAATAGCCATGTTGGAAATTAAATTTCTGGCTTCAATAGATGTCTTATTTACTAATGCACCTCTACTTGCTGCATCTATCATACTTCTTTCTTGTGGTAAAAGTTCCTTATAAAAATATTGGATCAAGATGGTGAGGGCAACTAGTACACAGTCTCTTTAAATGCTCCCAAAATTCATATAATGTCTTCCCATTATATTTGTCTAATTGCATATATTTCTTTCCGAATATTTGTAACTCGAGAGGCAGGGAAGTAATTCTCTAGGAAAAAGTTTTTCATCTCATTCCAAGTAGTGATTGATCCAGAGGGCAAGTAGTAGAGTCAATCCTTGACGGTGTCCCCCAATGAGAAAGGGAATGCCCTCAGCTTAATCTGCTCTTCTTTTAACTCGATTGGCTTCATGCTAAAATAGACTATGTGAAAAAATAAAGTAAAATTGAACTGAGGAAAGCAAATCAAATTAATAGGCATAAAAGTGAAAAAATTGATGAATGATTTTGGAATCTGGTTCTTGGTTCAATCTCAACCTATATACAAATAAACACACTTCATTGACTTGTTGTTTTCCACACCACTTTTAGAAACTATTAATCATAGATTAGTAATAATCTTTGTTAGCCCCCAGTTTTTCCTTAGTTCATGTTTAATCAAAATAAGCTCTATTAACTAAACCTAGCTATCGAACAATCTAATACAAGCTTGCTAAATTTAGTAGGTTAACCACATTACGAATAAGGAAAATAGATTAATCTAGGTAACAATGATACAAGCTCAAGTCATTTAACATATGTTACGTTATTCCTAATAATTCAATACCATTAGTTGCTACAAATGAATCCAAAATACAACTATTACGTATTGTATTTGAGATTCTAAGTGTTGGAACCCGATCCGGAAACTGGAATCCTAACCGAAAAATGGAAAACGAAGACGCAAGCGAATTCAAAACGAAAGTGAGGAACACAAGGCGGAAGCGAAATCAGATACGAAACACACATCGGATCAAATCGAAGCGAAACCAATTTCTGACATCCGTGAACAAATATCGAAGAAAAATGTTTGCGTTGGAAACCTTAAGACAATTCTCAAAACCCGTATAATTTTTTTTTTCTTTCTTTCTTATCTTATTCATTCCTTTCATCATTCCCATACAAAGCACTTCAATTCCTCATATAGACAAATCCATCCTCAACCAATATCTCAATCTATTTGATCCTATTTAAATCATGACCATCAATTACACAAAATCTTA
>JANIJH010000004.1:8107495-8123637 GCA_024520975.1 Erythroxylum areolatum
TCATCCTCAACTTGCTAAATTCACCTACCTTAATCTCATATAACAATTCACATTCTTGAATTGTCTTTTTCTTTGCATAGGAATAATTCATCACAAATTCCTCATCTAATGTCAATTTATACTTCAAAATTTCAAAGAAAGTTCGGGGTCTAACAATTAAGCACACATCAATAATATCAGTGAGAAAATAAAAAACTTAATAAAGAAATAAACACAGATTTACGTGAAAAATGCTTCGATACAGATGAAAAAACCACATGTCAAACTATTAAGCAAATCTACTAATCACAATAAGTTGTCTTACAAAGATTCAAGATTGAAATCAAAGTTGATGTGCAAATCAACAAACTGATAACCCAATCTCAAAATTAATCAAACAAGGATGAGAATCAGAAACTACTTGCTCTCTCTTTGTTTTCTTTTCCCTTTTTGGTGTTTTGGGCTTCGTAATAAACAAACCTATGTCTCCCCGTCTTTTATATTCCAAATTAGGTTTTCTTAAATATTCACGATCACATATAGGGTAGTGTAAGTGACTGTGTATCTTGTAGTGTTACTTAAGTCACAAATTTACACAGTTATAAAGACCTACATAGTCATCACATAAGGCCATGTATATCATCCACACGAGCATGTACAAGACCATGTATGTCTTCATCATTAACACATTCCTTAACATAGTTCTAGAGACTTAGACAGTTGATCCAAACTGTTAGTCAAGGACATAAGTGTGTAACACCCTACATGAATGTGTATCTCGTTAGAAGGGCTTTTCATCTTGTCTTCAATTATTTGTCATTCCCACGAACCATAAAGGCATCTACAATCATCGAAAGTCTCAAAATAGGGTTAGACATTTAACAATCTCCCCTAGCATAATTATACGGATGACATGTTATGCTTCAACAACTACTTGAGAGATATCTCGATAAGCTTACTACAAAGCTTATGCTTATTTCTTGGAACTGCCTTAGTTAACATATCATCACCATTCAAGTCCATATGAATCTTCTTCAATATCAATTGTTGATTCTCAATCACATACCTTAACCAATGATATCTGACATCTATATGCTTTGTGCGAGAATGATACATAGTGTTTTTGCTCAAGTTAATATCACTTTTACTATCATAAAGCACTACATTGTCTTTTTGTTTCAAATCCAAATCTTAAAGGAATCTTTTTAACCAAAGCATCTCTTTACTAGCTTCCATTATAACTACATACTCTATTTTAGTCATAGATAAAGTTACATACTTTTGTAGCTTTGATTGCCATAAAATGGCTCCCCTATAAATTTGAATAGAAAACTTGAATTAGATTTTCTTTCATTAACATCTCCAATCATATTTGCATCCTTATAAGCTTTTAGAATTGACTTCCCATCACCAAGATACAAACTCCACTTTGAATTATCTCTCAAGGATCTTAAGATCCATTTTACTGCTTTTCCCATATCTAAGCCGCCTTAAGTAATTGAAAAAAGATAAGCAATTTTCTGATCTATATAACATGTTTTCCAGAGTTAATATTAATCTACCTTTGTTAAGCGTGATCGAGAACATGCCAATCTTTGTTTTTGATGTTTTCAAGAATGGTCAACCTAAAAGGATTGGTGTTGAATTAGATGAAGGTTCTCCTTCCATATTCAATATATAAAAATCATTTGAGAAAACTAATTCGTTAACCTGCACTAAGACATCCTCTACAACCCCTTCAAAATAAGCATGAGATCTATCTTTCAGCTAAATTATGACATGTTTTTCTTTCAAAGACCCTAAATTCAATAAAGTGTAAATAGAATACAACATGAAATTAATTGAAGCTCCTAAATCTAACATTGCCTTTTCAAATCTAGTTCCACCTACCTTGCAAGGAATTGTAAACGTACCTAGATCTTTACACTTTGGTGGAAGTTTCTTTTATATGATTACAGACACATTCTCCTACATACTCACTTGCTCGTCTACTCTCAATTTTCTTTTGGAAGTGCATAATTCCTTGAAAATTTTGGCATATCTTGAAACTTATTCTATGGAATCAATTAGAGGTATATTCACCTCTACCACTATGAACATTTCCAAAATCTCCTCATATTGCTCATCTTTCTTTGATTTAGCAAACTTTCTGGGAAATGGAGGTAAACTTTTAATAAAATTTTTAATCACAGGAAATCGAGAGTTTATCTTAGTTCCCATTTTATCTTCTTTTAGAGACACTTTGAGTTCCTTTTTAGATTCTTCATTATCGCCCATAAGAGTAGTCCTATATGGTGCCTATATTTCTTTACCACTTCTCAAGCTGATAACCCTTACATTCTCTTTTGGTTCAAAATTGTTTAAGAAGGAAGTTTACCCAAACTCTGATTTTCCAATCGACTAATAGCAGTAGCTATGTGACTTGTTTGATTTTTTAGATTGTGAATACTAGCTCTTTTTTGCTATTGAAATTGTAGGGTACTATTTTGAAATTGAGCTATATTTTGAGCCAGTGTCTTCATTCATTTCTTCCTATGAAGGTCTAGAGCTTGATGGTTGATCTTGCCTTTGAAATGGTTATTGGTAGGAGCTTTGTTTTTGTTTTCCTTGTTGTCCATAAGTATTACTTAGAGGACCCTTCTATAATAAATTATTTGCATAGGAGCAGCTAGTATCATACGTTTTTTGTGGTTGACCTGGAAAAATTCCAAACACATTCACTTATTCCACAGGCATTTCTTACAAGGTTAGACATATATTAGTTGGATGTATTACTATTGTGCAAATTCAGTATGCTTTCACTTGTTAATTTCCATTTGTAGCCATATGTCTCACTAAAGATATCAACCAATTATTTGTTGCTCTAGTGTGGCCATACTAGCTTCATTAACTTTTAATGGGTTAGGGTTCTCTCGTATGTGGAACTGTTGACAGTTATCAACTATATTGGAAATTAAATTTCTGGCTTTAATAAGTGTCTTATTTTTCAACGCACCTTTGCTTGCTACATCTATCAAATTTCTTTCTTGTGGCAGAAGTCCCTCATAGAAATATTAGATATAGAGTTATTCACTAATTTGATGGTGAGGGCAACTGGCATACAGCCTCTTGAAACACTCCCAGAACTCATATAATGTCTCCCCATGGTGATGTATAATTGCATATATTTCCTTTTGAATATTTGTAGATCGAGAGGTAGGGAAGTAATTCTCTAGAAGAAGTCTCATTTTCTCATTCTAAGTAATGATTGATCCAGAGGGTAAGTAGTAGAGCCAAGCTTTGGCGTGTCTCCCAATGAGAAAGGGAATGCCCTAAGCTTAATATGCTTTTCTTATACCCTCATTGGCTTCATACTAGAATAGACTACGTGAAACTCCTTGAGGTGCTTATAAGGATCTTCACCTGGCACATTATAAAAAATAGGAAAAAGATTAATTAGACCATATTTGAGCTCAAAAGCAACATCAATAGTAGGAAAATCAATGCATAAAGATTAATGGTTGAGATCAAGAGTAGTCAACTACTTAAGAGTGTGATCATTATTTTGCTCTCCTATATTAGAATTTGTTTTAGAAATAAAATCACTAGAAGAATTAGAAATCAAATCTAAGGCTATTTGAATTCCTAGTGAAGAATCAATTCTCTTATCAGATGGTGATAGGTCCTCAAAACTTTGGGCAACTTTTCTTCTCGATTTACAAAGAGTTCTTTCAATTTCTAGATTAAATTTTAGTTCACCAATATGAGAAGATCGTGTCATACATTGTAACTAAACCAAACAAGCAAACAAATTAATCGAAAATAAAAGTAAAACAAATAAATATATTCAAAAAACAATTGATATTAATCCCTAGCAATAACCTCAAAATCAGTAGCGTATCGTAGCACTACACAAAATAACTAAACTTAAAACTATAGCCAGTGATGAGTCTAGGTCGATCCTATAGAGATTAAATCAAATTACTTTTCGAAATCATAGTTATATGTATAAAAAGGGGGATTTGGTTTTATGTAATTAAGAAAATAAAATAAAATAGAACTTATGAAAGCAAATAATAGAAATTTGTCAAAAGTGATGAAAGTGATGAATGTGTTAGATCTGATTCTCGAATCAATCTCATTTGAATCACAAAATAAACATACATAATTGCATTATTGTTTTCACCCCTCCCTTATAACTATTGATCATAGATTAATAACAAGCTCTGTTAATCCCGATTTTTCCTTAGATTGTATTTAATCAAAACAAGCTCTTTAATTAAACCTAACTATCCAACAACCTCAAACAAGCTCTCTAGATTTAGTGGGACAGTTGTATTACAAGTAAGAAAAATAGATCAATCTAAGCAATAACTACACAAGTTTGGGTTATTTAATGTATGTTATGTTATCTCTAATGATTTAATACCATTAGTTGCCACAAATGAATCCAAACAAATCTATTATGTATCGTATTCAAATTCTGGCAATGGGTTTACATAAAAATAATCCAATATAGTATTTAGATCATTCTTACACAATACCCAATTCAATAATCGTAAAATAATGTAAATAATACTTAAAGAGGGGAAGAACAATGATATATAAAGATGATATGCTTAGATATGCTCCTAGGTGTCGATTTCACCTCTAAACTAGAATTGAGAACCCTAGCCCAACATAGATCCTAAGAAGGTGAGTTTTTTTCCCTTTCCCAAGGCTCCAATCTTATTCCCCTTTCAATAGCCGCCCAAAATGTGTATTTATAACAAAAACTAGGTTTCTAGGTATATGCATGTTTGGGTGCACAGGAAAGAAGATTCATTTCATATCCAAATGAGGTGATTCAAAAGCTCAAATTTAAGCCAACATCATGGGCCATAATTCCTATGTAAAACTCAAGGACTAAAAGTGTTGTTTTGAGGGGCTAAAGAGGTTGAGAATGAGATACAAAATCTATCCCAGCCCGGTCTAACCTTCCTTTGGTTTTTTTGCCTATAGCTTTAGCTACAGGGCTTTGTTTTAAGTAAAAGAGGATTCGTTGGAAATATGAGAGGGGGAGCCATAATTTATATGAAGAGACAGTGACCTAAATATGAGGGATCAAGGTCAAAAGGAGGGGAAAAATATCGAGATGGAAAGGGAGTTCCAGATGTAGTTTAGGAGAGCAAACGTAGGAATACACGGGATAGGAGAGATATCTTCACTCTTTTTGATTTAATTTTTTAAAAAAACTGAACTTTGTGAAAAACTTAGGGGAATTGATTTATTTTTTCATCAACATTGATTGAGAGCTGGAGAAAGCGAACGAGAGTTTTAATCCCAGTCATCATTCAAGGGTAGGTTCTTTTTTTTCTATATTCTTTTGCTTTGATATCTAAATTTTCTTGTTTCAAATTGGAATTTACTAGTTTGAATTCAATTAACTTGAGTATTATTTTCATTTTGATGATGAGCTAAGTTATTCTCACCTAGGGTGCTTGCATCTAGATTTAATTGAATGTTTTGATTCTATAATTTCCATTAATATATATCTTGCCTAGATTGATTATGTTTTGTTGAATTCTAAGTTAGTAAATTGCCCACCTATTAGTCTCAAGATATTGAGTGAAGAATTGAAATATAAAACTTGATGTTAGAACTAAACAATCAATTACCCTAAGAATGAATTAGAAATATAAGTTTTAGGGATTGCTTAATTTGTAACTTCAAACGGTTGGTAGTCGATAGTTTATGAATGTGAGAACTATTAAATTGATAGTTGCTAATTTGATTGAACAGAGAATAAAGCTTTAGATTATATTAACGAGAAGTATAAGAATTTATGCTTGAAATTGGGTTGAAGTGTCACCCCTAGGTTATATTTGAAAGGTTTATATCAATTATATGCAATTCATTCTTTTGGTTTAGTTTCATAATTTCACGACCTCTATACCTTCTTGAATTCGATTATTTAGTTTCTTGTTTTTAATTAAGTTATTACAAGTAACAGGTTCCTTATGAGATGACCTTAGGGAATCCATCATATATTATGGCAACCTTATATACTTACGGGTGACATGTTTAGGTAGTGTTAAGTAGAGCACATCACAATCATTATTTCAACCTTTTTTAGTAAACCTATTTCAAACAAAGCATGTATATCTACTCTTCTATTTGGTTCAAACTTTCTCATTCTTAGGATTGCATACCTTATCAATTGAGTTTCATTTATGATACAAATTATAGGTTACTAACCTTTCTCTTTTGGCTCTTTTACTTGGTTTGATGATGGTCTCTTAGTCATATTGCTTTAAGTGCCTATTTGGATGAGCTTATATCATTAGAGCTCTTATTAGTAAAGCTTGTGTCAGTACAACTTTTCTGAGAAGAGCTTTTCTAAAAAGCTAGTTAACTGTTTGACTGTCAATTAAAAAAATAGCTTTTTAAAAAGAGCTTCATACAGTAGATTGTTTGGCAACATAAAAATAAAAAGCACTTTTATTAATTTTAACTATATTTTAATATTTAAAATATACTAAACAATATGCAAAGTATAATATATTATATTTATGGTTACCTATTAAAAAAGATAACTATCTTGTAGGAAATTTTAGATAACCATCTTGTAGGAAATAATTTAAAGAGATGACTCGTCTTCTTAAATTGCTAGTATTGTACTTCTCCTACTGGACCTCTCTAATAGGATCAAGGTAAGAAAATATGCAGGGAAATCCAATGCGCAATTGAGTGCAACACTCAAGTAGAGATTGAAATCTAGCTGCCCTACCCCCAAGAGTAGGCCGTAGTACACCATACCAACACCAAAAGCTAGACCATAATCGCTAATAACCTCCTAAGAGCCCATTTTTTAATGAACAAGTTGTTCAAGGACAAGTGAAGATCATTAGTAGATGGTGATGCTTGTACTGAAGCAAAACTAGGTGAGTAAGAGTTAAGTTTCCATTGTTTACTGATGTAAGCTTCTTTAGTACCATCAGAGCTTCACATCTACGACCATGTATGAAAAGCCATCTGGGTGATTCAGTTACAAAGAACTAGGAGATCACATAATAGAGTATGGTAGGAGTGGAAGTCCATAAATAAATAAGTCTCTATGAACATTTTCTATTTGCATATCTTATAGCTGGCAAGGATAGCAAGCCTAGAGAGAAACTCAAGAATCCAATGATACTAACAAGACTACGATTCTGCTTTCCAACTGTCTCAATCAACAACACTAGAGTAGAAGTCATGATAGGTCCACGAAAACACCCAGTTACAAATCTTAAGGTAGAATATATCTAGAAGTTGGGGCTGAAAGCGGTAGCAAGTGCAGTAGCAAACATGGTAAAGCATAAAAAGAAGATCAAATTCTTTTGATCAAGTATGGAATCGCCTAGTATGATGACAATGAAACCACCTACAAGGCATCCCATGAAGAAGGATGAAGCAGGTAGGCTAGTGACAACGGAGTTAGCACATTGGAGACTCCAATCTGATATGGTAGTCTTATAAGATGGATCACTCCAAGCCCATGCAGTCTTGGGAAGTTTACAAACATTTGATGTTGAATTGCATGAGCCATTGTTAATACTCTTTGCAGTACAATGCCACATTGGTTCTACATCTATGAAGACAGTGATTAAACTTTGTTGTGCATCAAAGAAAAATGACTGACACAAGAATAGCTTGAATCAACTGCATGCAACTAAAAATCCCAAACTCTCTTCAAGGAGCTCATCAAGTGACACTCCTACTGGAGGCGTATAAATTTATTCTTGAGTTGTAGTTTCTTGTTCATCAATCGAGAGAGGATGAGGAGGAAGAGAGCAAGGATTCTCCATATCTACAACGGCTTATTCTCCAACTAGCCTTTGCCTTTCAAAATTTAAAGCTCATAGGTTTGAATTATGCACATGAGTAGGTAAAAGTTAACATTCTGCTAGTAATCGGAAACACATATGGAGGTCTAAACCAATTGTATATTCTAGTTGTCTTTACTCTAACCCATAGCGGTGCCACCTTTCAGCATGTTTTCACTTTCATTTCTCTAAAGCACCAAATGGTATAAAAATGTACTCATGCATCATTTTCCATTGCCACACCATGAGACGATAAAAAAATGACCACCTTGCAGCTCTCCACGAGGCTTGAGACAGTACAAGGGATCGAGTTCAGTGGATGAAAAGAAAACTACAAGTGTAGGTCCGAAAAAATGTGCGATCTTAAATGGGATCTTCGTCTGCGTTGAACGCAGACAACCTTCACAATGTTTGCGTTGTGAAGGAGGAGGAAAAATAAAAAAGTATTTGCTTATAAGAACATTCCAAAAACAAGCACGAAACAGAACAGTGTAGAGAAAAGAAACAGAAGTCACTTTTGATATATGCGTAAGTGACACAAATTGGTCTACCTGAAAAAGCTAAAATTTTGGGCTTTTCTGAAAAGCTCCAAATTTTAACTTTTAAAAAAGCTGTATTTTAGCTTTAAAAAAACTATGTCTACTTCAAAAGTACTTTTGAAGTTTACAGCCAAACATTCATTTTTTCCTTAAAATAGCTTTTGCAGTAGAAAAAAGTACTTTTGGAGCCTCCAAGAGCTGAACCAAACAGGTGCTAATTTTGACATGCCCAATTGACAAGAATCAACATGAATCAACCTTACATTTAAAATACCAAAATTTTTATAAAAAGTTCCCTAACTTATGAAATCTTAAATTTATGGGAAGAAAAGATGAGTAATATTGATTTAAATATGATAGGTGATGTATGCTAAAGATGTAATACTGTTTGCACTATATTTATATTATATGCTTGCATTTTGGATGGTAGTATTTAATACTTAACTTGAGAATTATTTGTCATTTTAGGTCTTATGTTTTCCTAAACAAGAAGCGAAATTGGAGAAGAATAGGATTAAATTGATTACTATTACTCTAACTATTTATTTCCTTTACATTAATGTCATTTATTTTGATATTTTAGTTTTAATCATTAATATTTCTTTTTTATTATTTCCTTTTCACGGCTAGATTTGTTTATAACTTGAAGCAATTCATTAGAAATAGTCAAGGGAGAATACAAATTGAAAAATAGCTACTTAAAATCTTATAATAAGACTTAGAGAAATGGAAGAAGAATGAGAAAGAATTGGAGAACATATAAAAGAAAACTATGGTGGAACAATAAAGAGCTATGTTTAAATATGTAAGGCCATCACTAATTAGAACTGAGTTTGGTATTATAAAATATACTGTTACAGCCAAAAACTTCAATATTAAACCAAACTTTATATACATAGTGAAAAAAGTTCATTCAATTTGATGGACAACAACACAAGGATCCAAAATCTTACATCATTAATTTCATGGAGCTTTGTGACACTTTCAAGATAAACATTGCCACTAATGATGCAATTAGACTAAGTTTATTTCCTTTCTCATTGAGGAACTAAGAGTGGCTAAACTCTCTTACTAGAGGTTTGATCACGACTTAGGATCAAATGGCAAAGAGATTTTAATAAATTAATTCTCACCAGCAAGACGGTGAAGACATGGAATGACATCTCTTCTTATGCCAAACTAAATCAAAGAATTTAGTTGATATATGGGAGAGATTTAAGGACTTATCAATAGAATTCTTACATCATGGTCTTCCTATTTAGCTACAGGTTTAGAAATTATATTATGGTATGAATCCTTCAACTAGGTAGATGATAAATGTTGCAATTAGAGGAACACTAAATAGCAAGACTCATAAAGTGACTTAATCAAAGGGATGGTTTTGAATAGCTATTAATAGAACTCAATAAGAGCTAAACCTAATAAGCTAGTTAGAGTTTATGATATTATTAGTAGCTTATATATGATAAAAACTTTTATTTCCTTTTGTGACCAAATTTTTTTAATCTGCCTTTAAAAATTGAAGAATTGATATTATTAGTAGGTTAAATATGTGATAGGTGTAAATCTTAGTGTGCTTTTGGTCTATTCTTAGTTGATAATCATATGCCTAAGACTTAGATTTAAGTTATTGTTAATGTTTTGTGTATTTTATTTAATTAATTGTTGTTTAACGCAAGAGTTTTATCTTAATTATATATTCAAGGATTTTTAAAGTGTTTGGTGATGAGTAGAGACAAGAAAAGATAAATAATCGTGCCAGAGAGTTTGGGCAATGTCATATATGATCATACATGGTTATACACGATCGTGCAGGGTGTTTTACAAGATGTGATATTTTTGTATTATTGACATTTTGGGGCTATTTTTAGGACCAAAATGAGTGGGAAATAGAAAGAATCCAAGAAAGCTAAAAAATATTAAAAAATTTAAAAAAGAAAAAAATGGGCTACAGATAACAAAAAAATCAGACTAATTGCATTCTCTTCTCTTCTTTATTTCATTGCCTTGTATATCAAATATGAATAGTTGAGTTTTGAATATGATTGGTGGTTGTTAAATCTATATTAGGTTTTTACTTTTGAATTGTTTTGCATAACTTTTACCTTGTTGAATTCAATATATTACTACTTTATGATATTTGTTAGGCTTATACTTAATTTGAATCGAGAGATTGAATCAAGATATTTTGGTTAAATTGTGCAATGAGAGTTAGTACCTTAATAGGCTTAAAAATACCAATTTAACAAGCAATTAAAAAGAGATCTTAATTGTGATTTAATTATCCTTACGTTTGCTTCAAATCTAATTGAGTAGTTTTGAGAAATCAACCCATATTTACCTTTTGATTGTCCTTGAGTAAAACATCATTTTCAAAATCATAGACCTAAAAACATTTACGTATTTCCCATATTTCCCAAGAATATATAATCATAAGCAAAGATAAATGACTTTCAAAAACCATAGCAAGAAATTAACATTCAACGCTTCTACTCATCATCAATCAACAATTATCACCTTTAGAAACTGAGCCATCTAGAGGTAGACTTGGAAATTATGTTTAAATAAGATATATCTATGGGTACACTCAAATACCATTCACAATCTAGACATTCCACAACTTTGCATATCTTTTCATTTCTCCACCATTAGGATTCACATGCATCATTATAAATCAAAGGACTTTTTGGGGATGTAATGTGGGCAAGCAATAAGGTGTATTTGGGTAAAGTAGCATAAAAGTCATCAAAGCTAGTGAAACAAAGAAAAACACTCAATATACTATCCAGTGTAAAAACCATCATTCACTCACAATTGTGTACGTTGACTATGATGAATGCAAAACCTATATTTCCTAGCTCAAATTCGAGCCTTCATACCACAAACCACATGAAGCATAATTAATCAGAATGAATCACTTATATAATTGGTGAAAATACATTGAAACTAAACGGAGTGATCCTTCAAAGACAACATCAACCTCATATTTAACATACTCAAATCACCCATTCAATATAACTTTAGGAGGAGAAACTAATCACAAATAACTTTGTAAACCATATGCACTTGCTCTAAGATACTTTATTTAAGCATATATATATATATAATTTGTTTCTTTTCTTTCTTTTTTCTTTTTCTTTTTCTTTCTATTTTTATATATAAACATTGAATGAGGCTACATCAACCTGGGAATTTCAATGATAAGACATAAAATAACATCAAAACAATTATAACCATCCCACACATATGCATAACCCCACACTTAGAATTTTGTATATCCACAAACTTAACAATCAACAAATGCTCCACTTGCCTTACGGCTTGGGTAGGACATTTGGTTAACTTTAATAGCATGTAATATGGTTTAACATATAAAGAAAAGTTAATAAAGCTCAAAGGGGTTTACTAAAAGGAAAATTATATAAATTGGTGGGTTACTTGGTTAATGTAGCTTATGAACAAAAAAATGCCTATATTATTTCCATGTTAATACATATGACAAGCATGTGGTCTCTAATAGAAATTCAAACCAAAGTTAGGATGTACATGTCATGAAAGTCACATATAAACAAAGGCAATAAGACTGATATGAATGTGTCAGTCTATATAGTCTCAAAATCTCACTGGCTTTGTCTACTATTAGTCATTACTCTTCTAAAGATAATGCACATTGGCCAATCACAAGAGCAAAAGTACTTGCTCAAGTTGCTATAGATTTTTCTAGTCCATTCACTCTCTAATCATAGCTATATAGTTATATAAGTAATGAAAAATGAGAAAGTGTTTGTTTTTTTATTTTATTCTCTCATTTTGATTGAAAACTTAAAAAATAAAAATAAAAACTAAAAAACACAAATGTATATAAGAAATAAATTTGAAATTGTAAAGAAAAGGAATTAACTTCCCTTAGGTTGCCTCACAAGAAGCGCCTTTGTTTAGTCTTGCTGGATTGACTCCTTGTTTTCCTCCTCATGTGATAAAATTATGATATTTAGGCGTTACTGTTTGACCTTCCTCCATATGAGGTTGCTTAGGATAGGGCCTCAGTTGATGATTTCTCATATTCAACATATGCCCTACCTTTAGATTCTCTACCGAGTCCATGCACTCTAGAAATATCTTGAATGTCTCTTCACCTTTTTCTTCTTCGTTCAATTTCTCTAACATGCTAGGTAAAAATAAAGATTCATTCTTAACAACACATTGGAACATAGTATTTACCTCTAAGCTAAAAGATATAACTTTTTCTCCTTTGAGCTCCTTCTCTACTTCTTCGATAAAAACAATTCTTTGAGTAGTCCACTCAAGATTCTTAAGCTCCTTATCACTCTGTAAGGTATCTACACTAACATCCTTTGGGTACACCTCTGGTTGATGTAGTTGCATCTCTTCACTTTATGATGCTAAGTGGTTAATAACTTCCATTAATTAATTCGTCTGGCTTGCTATGTTCTGGATTCTAGAACTTGTTTCCTATTGGAATTGCAAAGTATTAGCAACACAAACATTAACGAGTTCTTCTAGAGATGTACCTGAGTTTTGCTGTCGCCCTAAATCTTGAATGGTAGAACTTATATCTTACCAAAATTGTCTTTCCTCCTGCTAAAATTTCAAAGTGTTAGTAGTGACAACATTAACTAATTCCTTTAAATATGGACCTAAGTTGTAATAAGAAGCTTCTGGTATATACAAGAATTGTCGTGTATCCTACAAACTATGAAAGAAGTATTTTTGTTGGTTGTCCCATCTATAACTAAAGTTAGGATGATCATTCCAATATGAGCTATAAGATTGAGGATATGAGTTGTATAAAAAATTACTTATGTCCATTATAATTATTATTTATATTTTTTAACACATAAACATAAAACATAAAGTGAAAAGATCACAAAATAACTGAAAAGAAACTAAATAAACAAATATGTACAAAAACACTAATTAAAATCAAGAACAAAAACTAAAACACCACACTCCCCGACGACGTCAAAATTGGTAGTGCATTGTAACACTACACAAAATAAACTAGACCTACTACTATAACAGTGGTGAGTCTAGGTCAATCTTACAGAGACTGTGTTTAAAGCTTTCAAAATGAAAATAATTAGTGTTTAGGTTATGGGGGGTTGGTTTATCGAATAAGAAAATAAATTAAACTAAACTAGTAAAGACAAATTAAAGAAAACATGCAAAAATGATGAAAATTAATGAATGTGTTAAGAACCCGGTTCTTTGGTTCAATGTCACAATCTGGCACCACATCGGGCCATGACAACCGCTGCATACCCAGGCTAAGGAAACTCATAGTATCCTTAATCCCACTATGTAAGGCTAACTGACTATCTCTTTTTTTTTTGAAAAATTTGGGCAACACAATGGCTGTATTTTAATAATCCCAAAACTCAATCAAATATATGCAAACAATTTTAAACACACTTCTATATTCACATCAAAAATTTTACCACAAATTTAGGATTTTAAGTCCACTTAAAAGCAATCTCAACAATAGTACCAAAAGTTCATACGTAAAATCTTTTACAAACTACAAAATAGTCAGGTTATAAAGTCATAAAGCATATCAACATAACTAATCTAATAAAAATAGTAAAACAGTTCATGAGCCACTATGCAACTAAGTATAAAATAGAAACTACCCACATGCGATAATACCCTAAAAATTTCAAAAGACTACATGATCCATTCAGAGCTTCAAGCTCACTAAATTAACCTGCATGGTTGGAAGGCAAAGGGGGTGAGTATACTATGTACTCAGTGAGTAGGAAAAACATATATTGCAAATAGAACTCGATACACACCAAGACAGTATAAATAACCTATGAGGTGAACATACATTACATAGAAACATATAGGCCTAACCTATGACTCAACGTATACTAGTTAGGAACCATATAGGCCTAGCCTATTAATCACTCATTAGGTGAACATAGGTTCTATTTCCAGTGCACATAAGTAGAAAAATATCACATGTATAAATCAAATCTCGTTAGAAAATAAATATCAGAATAAGTCAAAGCAATCATATGTTTCACCACTAGTCGATCAAACTAATGTGCACACCTACTGATTTTTAGTGTTGGCTCGACTTTCATTCGTGGTGAGTTGAGACTATAGTCGATAAGAGCATCATGACTTTAGGTGATGACCTCATCGGTGTTCAGACCTTAGGTATGAAATCACCTGCAAGTCTCGTAGAAAGATGTCGATGTGGGGACTCGACTTTTATTTTCCAGTGTCAAGGGTATGGGGGTCGCTTAATCTATTATGCTCAGCACACAATTGGCCAATTGTTTCCTCACCAATCACAAAAATTATATAGAAATATTAAGTACAAAAATATTAATTACAAAAATCAAGTAAGGCACTATGCCTTTATTTATCAGTCCAACCAATAAAATGAAACCTTGCCAAGACCAGAACTTCTTGTTTCAGAAGGCGAATCCATCAAACTTGATCAACCATTAACGAGTAATCCTAATGTGGGTGGATTTGGTCAGGGGGATGCGGAAATAGTACTTCAAGACCTATTAGGTGTCCAAGGTCTTTTGCTCTTTTTGGCATCTGTTATTTTGGCACAAATCTTTTTAAGCATATATGACTTGGTTATGCATATGAAAGTTCCAAAATATTATTTCATGAAATAAAAGTCATCTTTTACACTCCAAGTGCAAAGTTGCTAAAAAATGTGGTTTCAGAAAAATAAGACATTGTCCATTGCAATTTAAGTGTAGGTTTGTCAAATTTCTCAAAATATGTAATGAAAACATCAGTTGCACTCCAAGTGCAAAGAGTTATTCAAAACAATGTCATTTATTAAACACCTAAGCATATTAGCATATTGAAATTCAATTCTACCATACGTTGCCTAGGTTCAAAATTCAAATACAAGTCATCATACTTGTCTTAGGATGTTCTAATCTTGTTTGAGAAATATGGTTTTCCCAACTCACCTCAACAGAAGGTATACACTCTCTTAACTGCAACAATCCTCGGTACGAGCTCTTTGATTCACAACTCCTAAGCCTTTATACATAAAAGAAATACGATGAAATTACTACTTAAACATAAATTTCATATTTATACACCATCACATAAGTGTATAAAACACAATACCACTCCCTTTAAGCTATAGAATTCGACCATTAAACTTCTCAGATGGTTACTTCCTTACTATTCACATTAGCTTTTCTTTTGCATTTTCTAAGGCATTTAATGCCTTTAATTTGATACTTACTCATTTCAAGTTCACTCTAAGTAAACATGAAAGTGTTTTCCAATGCATACCACTACAAAGCCTTAAATCCTAAGCCAAGTTCACTTACGCATTTTATCAAACAACTAATGTGCATGAATTTCAAGTCACATTTTCAAGACTTTATTATAATAATTCATGCTCCTATCTGTCATATAGTGACACTTCCAATCAATGACACATTCCACCACTCCATTCAAACCAATTGCCTTCATTTAAGCTACCTTTATCAATTACAAAACTCATTACATTAATCCACTTCTTCTCCCATCATTTCAACCCAACCTTATGCAACATACATCTTCTTCATTCTTCATCATCAATTCAAATTATACATGTATAATTAACACCACAGAATTCATTTAAATCATTAATTCCAAAAGTTATCCAAAAATTCACAAACTTTCACCAAAGAGAGGTCATTTCGGTTTTGGCTTAAGGAATCTTCTCCATGACTCATTTCATTCATCTAAACTATGTTTCATGCATATTCAAGCATGGAGAACAACATATCTTAACACCAAACTCAAAATC
>JANIJH010000004.1:8158314-8173252 GCA_024520975.1 Erythroxylum areolatum
ACTCATACAACTCTACTCAAATTTCAAAGTCATCAAAATCAATCACTTCATTTCTCATCAATCTCCTTTAAGCACAATAACATCTATAACACAATTCACATCTGAAAACACTCATTGAATTCATTTTAATATTTCTAATTTCTAACGAAATTTCGGGGTCCAACACTAAGAATGAGTTTATATAAAAACAATCTAATAGAAACATTCAGATCATCCTTAAACAAATACGCAAATCGATAAGCAAAGAATAACATAAACAATCCTTAGAGAGAGAGAGAGAGATTTAATAATGAATAAAGAGATGCTTAAATGCAATCCTCGACTTGGATTTCACCATCGAACCGGAAGAAGGAAGATTAGTCCTCCATAAATTCCAAAGGAGTAAAGTTTCTACCCCTTCTCATGCTCTATAACTCCTTTAGCCTCTCAAATGTCGATTTATACCAAAAATTAGGTTATTAGAAAGATATACGGTTTGATGCACGATCATGCATCCAACTGTGCATCTTCAAAATAATGTTTCTTTCGAAATTATGGACGACCTTGCATCTTGCAGGTAATGCAAGTTGTTCATTTAATTAGATTTTCTTATCTCATCTTCATCCTAATCCATCTCCTTTTTGTTCTACGAAGACAAATGAGTTTGTTAAACATTTTATAGCATCAATCACTAAGTGTTAAGGATTATATGTATAATTAATTAAGCATATATCACGTCTAATTTCCTTTTGGCCTATATTACACTTTGGTGTGTGCATTTACTGATGTTATTTTTAAGCTTCTTGATGTCTTCCTTTATTAAGGAAAATTTCGTTATATATAGAAAGGATTTACACCCTCTAATGTTGTGATTCGTCTCTTTTTCCATTATTTGTATAAAGGAGGCATTCTCTGCAAATTTTTACTTTTTTAGCTTGGTTTCAAGTAACCCAACAACATAAGGGTATTGTCCAAAATGAACCCTTTTAAGGCTTATTGCCTTTTAGGGCAATTTATGTCGTTAACATTCCATATTAATAAGGACATTGGGGATTTTTGTTAGCTTTACAAACCTTATTCCTTTTTCCTGCTATTCTTCTTGTATCGATCATGAATTCTTCAGCCCTATCCCTTTATTGTTTTTGTTAGTGATTTGCTACTTCGGGTCATTTATGATTATTCCACTACTGAGCAGACGGGGGTATAGTTGCTTGACCTAGCTTCTGTCGCAAAGTGTTAATCATTAATAGTCTTGTCCTTGCTAACTTCACCATTTTCTCCTCCTGCACCTTTTCAAAGCCTACCATTTCGTTGATAGCCTTAATTATAGGAGCTACCTCTACTGTTTTTGATTGCTTACCCCCTACGTCTAGCCCCATGAACTCCTCATAGTCTCCTCTTTTGAATTTGTTTTTGGTAGCCCTCCATTACTTGCTTTGTTACTTAAAGGTGGGCTTCCATTAGTAAGTAATATGGATATAGTCTTCTACTAATATGTTTCCCTCTCTCAGTCTCATAACTGGCACCATTTTAGGAAACTCCTTACTTAATTCCATACTCACGCAAAGTTTACCAAGCCCAACTCTTTTCCTCAGTGCTCGTGTAATATAGCTAAAAATTAAGCTCAAAATTTTTTGTTGACCAGTACTCAAGCGGGACTCCATGAAAGTTGATATGTATAGGAACATTTTCTTGTGTGATGTTATCTGAAGTGATGCTTGGTTTCTAAGGTTAAAGAAAAATAGGGGGTACTTTGCATGTGTGAGGGGCATACTTTAAGAACTTTCTTGGCTGCTTTTTCAGTACTTAAATTGAACAGGAACAAGTTATCTTTAGTTAATAAAACTTCTTCCAGTCCTTTCCCTTTTATGATTTTAAACTCCATCTTGGTACTGCAAGAAAAGGTGGTTAATTTCCCAAAAAAGAAACTAGTAAGAGTAGATGTCCAGGCCTTTAGCTCCCTCCTGAAGTGTTACAATATTTAGGGACACTATCTCTCGACCATTCGACTTAGATGGAGACAAGTATTGGAGAAAGCTTTCGAAGGACCCTTCCAACACTTTTCTCCGGTTAAGCTAGGGTGCAACTAGTTCAAATTCTAAAGTTGGTATATGTTAATTTGAGATACCTAGATTAGTAGTCGAAGGAGTCTGGGGCTTGGGGAGATTAAGGATGCAAAGATGGTGACGAATGGTAAGGGAGAGGGTGCTGGAGCAGGGAGAGATGGGAGCATCAATTTATTAAAGTGAAGAGGAATTGCAGAAATTGATATTACTAAAAGTATGACAGATTTTCCGATTATTGAGATTAGATGACAGGAGACATGAATCAAATTAAGGTGAGAAGACCAAAATGACTTTTATTTGAGTGAGAGAGAGTGACAAATAAGATGTTGTACGAAAAGTTACTCTTAGCCCATTAAATAAAGAAAATAATAAGTTCTCAATTTAGAGAATGAATATAAGCCAAAAATTATAAATCAACTTTAACTCTCTTTCCTTACTCATTTTCACTAGTGGTTGTGTGAAATTATTTAATATAAATTTACTGTTATTAATCATTAATTTAGAAATATGATAAAAAGTGAATATTTACAATTTATCTCCTCATATAAACAACAATTTTAAAATTAAAATTCCCTCTATTAAATTTTTGTTAAGATTATCAACATTAAATAACAAATAAATTTATTAAAAGATTATGTTAATATATCAAATAATATATTCGTTTATGTTAAAAGAAAGAAAAATTAAATTATTTATTGAATAGACATTATCTTCTCTTTATTCATATACAAGTATGAAGTTTTTATTGAATAGACGTTCTCTTTTCTCAGAAAGGATCGATGTTTATCTCGACGAGCTTATTTTAACCTGATGCTTCCGTCGACCCATCACTCATCCTTAATCTACAGTACTTGTGCACGTAATCATTCGAACATATTCGACTTATCTATGGAAATGGAATCACCGAAATAACCTGCTAAAGCCAAGCTAAAAAGACGAAAAAGCAGTTGCACCCACCTCGAGTCAACGGTTTCACATTGGCTTTTTGCCACGAGTTAAAGCAAAGTTGCATTGTTTATAGCTTAGCGTTTCGTTATCATCAACATTCTGATTTACGTCCGTTCTGAGACAAATTCCTCGAACCGATTTTGACCCAGACAAAGAATAAAAAAGTGACCACCGTCACTATCGATCAATGCCCAGAAGCAGTACAGGATCATAGAGAATAAGAGCAAGTGGTGGCCGTAGCTTTGTCGCAACTAGCATATAAGCAGGTGGTTTCTCGCTTGTTGGCCCATCGTCATAGCATGGCTAATCATCATAACAATGACAACCCTTATGTTCAGATGACTCCTGTACCACCTAGTGGCAACGGAGCAAATGGTGGACGTAAGCGTAATGGTTCAGTTTTGTTGGAATCTTTAATGAATTGGTTTTTGTAAGATTCTAAATGGTTAATAACTTTGTGTTTTTCCCTTTTCAGGACCGAAGAGTAAGATATGTGATGCGTTCAATCAGTGTGGAAGAAGGTTTGAAGATGCAAGTAGGAAAGCTGAGGTTTATGCAGATAATATCTGGCAACATTGTCAGTCTTTTACCTTCTCCATAGTTACTTCATATATTTTAGTTGTTGGTATTTTTCAACGATCAAATCTTCTTGCTAACATATTGTTGGAAAGGTAAAAGCCTCGATATGTCGCTTACCAGTTAACTGATTGTTGTTTCTTCAAAGCTGGGATCCAACATAGAAGTACTACCTAAAATTGAATAATTCGTCCATGTTGAAAAAGAATAGTTGATCCTTTGTGTGATCTTCGTCGGGAATTTAAGAGTCAAACGCAGCCAATCTTTGGAAAATCACCTAATTAACTCAGGTGGCCTTAGGAGCAGAATTGTGCTGTTCTTGAGTATGAAAGAAGGAAGAATTAAGCCTTGTTTCTGGATTTCCAGTAATTGCATGACATTGGTTTCAGTAGTGTGCTTAAGCAACTACGTAATCAGTGGAAAAAAGGGCAACTAATCTTTTAGAATTGGGCTTCCTTTTATTGGCTTGATTTCATGATCTTTTCTTCAGCAAAATGGGGAACTGTGTTTTTCTTTTGCTTTGTCTTTTGTTTCATAACTTGTAATCTCTTCAGTCAAAGTTAGTCCAAGCTTCACGGAGGCAGCACTGTCAAGGATTACTCAAGGGACAAAGGTGCTCGCTGAAGGAGGGCATGACAAAGTATTCCAACAGAAATTTGGGTTCATTACTGAAGAGAAGCTCTTAAAAACTTTTGTTTGCTATTTATCAACTTCATCTGGACCTGTTAGTGGAACCCTTTATGTATCAACTAAAAGAGTGGCCTTTTGCAGCAACAATCCCTTCTCTTCCTATTCTGCCAATGGACAGCAGCAATGGATGTACTACAAGGTATAAATTTCTACATCCTTTCAGAAGCTGTTGCTTAAAAGTTGACATAGTTCCGCCTTTTGAATAAAACCAAACTTAATACACTTTTAAGGTTGAAAATAAGTAAGTTTTTGAGAAAGCTTGACGATTGATATTGCCTGAACCTTAGTTCCAGTGAGACTTAGGATAGGTTCTGCAGGTACTGTCAGCCTAGTTACCAGGTTTTTTCCAAGTCAGGTTGTGCTCTGAGTTTGATTTCTGTGCTTGAAAATTGCTAGAAAGTCATTGGATATTGAATTTCAATCTCCTGACATCAATATCTAACACATTGTTGAACTTGGTGGGTATCTCCAGATGGGAGTGCAGCTTCATCAGCTGAGAGCAGTTAATCCTTCTTCAAACAGAATGAACCCATCTGAGAAATACATCCAACTAGTGACCACAGATGGTTACGAATTCTGGTTCATGGGGTTTATATCATACGACAAAGCTCTGAAACAACTATATGAGGTGTTGCAACGCTCGCATGAGTCATCTGAGAATGTTCCCATTGCGCATGGTTGAGTGCTCTTTAGACATAAAGATGTAATTCAATGTATGTGATGTGTTGTTTTCTCCCCTTTTTTAATTTTTACTTCCAAAATAAACTTGCTTGTGGAATTTCAGATGAAGCAAACTATTTTTTTATTAAAAATGCAAACCACATTGCATAATCAAAGCAAAGTACATTCTAAACTTAATCTATGCACAATTTGAAAGTTCACAAACGCAATGGAAATTTAAAAAAATTGCAATTATATTATATATTTATTTATTACATTTAACAAATATATTAATAATAAGAACATGCAAAATTGAATACCTAAAATTTCTGATGAATTAACTGATACTGAACTTTGAAAATACGAAGTTTTTGTATACTCCACACCGAAAAATATATCTCGCTTTTAACTCTTAATATGGCTATGAATAAATTTGAAGAACCCTTTCTTCAATAATAGAGAAAATAATCTTTTGAGGGTGTGCTTGTTTGATGAGTATGAAAAAAAGGACTAGGTATAAAATGAAAAATTGAATTTGATAAGAGACTATGATTATAGAGTCATTATTTTGATTATCCATTTTTAGGCAATACCCCATTTCTTTCCTAATCTAGAGGAATAAGTATCATTGTTATGTAAGAGTATGTTTGTTAAAATTAATTAAAATATAATTATTAATTAATTAAAACATTATAATTAATTAAAATATTATTAATAATTAATTAACTACAATATAATTAATTAAAATATAATTCATTCACTAATTAAAATATTATAATTAATTAATTACAATATAATTAATTAAAATATTGTAATTAAAATACTATTAATTAGTTATAATATAATTAATTAAAATCTAATTAATTAATAATTATATTGTAATTAATTAATTACAATATAATTAATTAATTATAATAAATTTTATTTCTTAGTATTTTTACAAACTAGCCATTATTAATGGTAATGGTAATCATTCCTTCCTCTTAACCAACTATTATAATTATAATGATAATATCCATTTTCATTTCTATTATCATTCTTTCGTGTCAACCAACCATCTCTTCAAATTTTTCTTTTTTTTTAATTTTTCCACGTATAAGAGAAACAAATATGACGGAGTGTTTATATTCACTTTGTTTTCTTATCAACTTTAAAAAAACGAAAGAAAACACTTTTTCTCTTTTACTACTTTTTTCATGTACGTCCATAACGAACTATATTAAAGATTCCACGCTATCTTTATTGTTTTTCAAAACTTCAAAAAACACTTGACAATCACGTCATTTGGTTTTGATTAAATATATAACCAAAACATAACCGACTAATGCAAGGCCATCTGACGCCTCTCTTTGATTTTTAAATTATTATTATTATTTATTAAATGAAATAAAATAAAATAAAATAAAATAATTTTATTCATTTATTTTGTACAAAAGAATTTTCACTATTAATTATATTTTCTGTTCTAACAAAAAATATAATAATATGCCATATAAATTATTTAATAAATTTTCTCATAATAAATTAAATAATCATAAACAGAAAATATTACACTCGTAAGTATGTGACCATATAGGTTCATCATTAAGCCCGTATTAATTAATCGAATTAATTACTAATCAAAGTTAACGTCTAATAATACTCCTCAACGACTAGTTAACAACTTTACAAAGATATAACCTGGTTAAGGATAATATATTATTACTTTCCATCATTACAATTCTGGATTATCATAGGGTATGGTTTAACTGTCAAACCCTATTAAATAACAAACTATGTTTCATTAATGATTAGTGAATGACTTAGAAAACTCCTTTTACTCACTCATTCAATTGCCCTGACCAAGGTCTTGAAACAACTATTAAGATTAATGATAATATAGAGCTCAAACTCATTATCTAGAGTCGATGGATCCCATCTTGACTCACTACTAATCAGATAGGTTCTTAATTATATCCAATGATCATTCAACTAGCATTTTTATACACTAGGTGTCTGACATCAAAACATAATAAGTGACCTATTGATTATTATGATGATCTCAGGTTAAAAGAAAAATATGCATTTAAATCTTTATGAGAATATCCCACTTGACAGTTCATAGGTAATATTAATCATTGAGAATTCTCAATTTGGTCAGTTCAATGATTATTTTTCCATATGCATCATCTATATATTTAACTTAGTAAATGAGATCTATTAATATCCATCCAATAGATATTATTACATACATATTGATCTAACCGGATCATTAAAGTCCTTATTTGATGATCCTATGATCAAGAACACTTTTAGATTAAACCTTAAAGACTTGACTCTTATTATTATAATTTCCATTATGATGGAAAGTGTATAAATTTAATCAAGGACTTATCATATTAGAATAAAAATAATAAGCGTAATATGATAATAAAATCATTTGCCATATTATTAATCAAAATTAATAATCACAAAACTAAGGTGTTCAATCTATTACATAACAATTGGGTCGTGGGTATAATTTCAACAATCTCCTCCTTGACCTAGACCCAATCACATAAACTTCAATCCTATCTTCCCCTTGTGCTTATCAAACTCCTTTTATCCAAGTGTCTTAGTGAAGGGATTTGTAGTGTTATACTTTCTTTCAACCTTTTGAATTTGAACGTCCTCATGCTCAATAATTTCTCTAATAAGATGAAACTTCTGCAAAACATGTTTGGATCTTTGACGTGACCTTGGTTCTTTAGCTTGTGCAATAGTACCAGTATTGTCAAACAATAAAGGAACAACTTCCTTTATCGAAGGAACCACACCAAGTTCAGTTAAGAACTTTTTCATCTAAACAGCTTCTTTAGCTACATCACATACAGCTATGTATTTACAGTAGCTCGCTTGAAACTTTTCCAACTCATTGCTCCTCCATTCAAGGTGAAAATATAACTAGAGGTAGATTTGCTATCATCTTTATCTGATACAAAGCTAGCATCAGTGTAGCCTATTAGCTTTAATTTATAATCTCCGTATATGAGAAATTGGTCCTTATTTCTTCTCAAGTACTTAAGAATAATTTTAATCACTTTCCAATGTTCCTCACCTAGTTTACCTTGATAACTGCTCGTTATTCCTAGCGTGTAGGCTACATCAAGTCTTGTACGTGTTATGGTATACATAATAGCTCTCATTGCGCTGGCGTATGGGACCCTACTCATATGCTCTCTTTCTTCTAGGTTTTAGGACCATTCTCCCTACTAAGAGAAATTCCAATGCCTATTGGTAAATAAACTTTTTCTGAAATTTTCCATGTGATACCTTTATAAGATAGTATCAATGTACATAGATTGGGAGAGTCCTAGTAGCTTCCTTGATCTATCTTTATAGATCTTGATTCCAAGAATATAAGCTGCTTCTCCCAAATCCTTCATGGAGAACTGTTCAGATAGCCAAATCTTTGTCTTTTTCATGACTGGTACGTCATTTTCTATTAGCAATATGTAATCTACATATAGCACTAGGAAAATAACTATGCTCCTACTAACCTTCTTGTACACACATGGCTTTTCGTCACATCTAACAAAATCGAACTTTGTGATTGTTATATTGAAGCGAATATTCCAACTTCATAAAGCTTGTTCAATCCATAAATAGATCTTTGTAGCTTACATATTTTATTAGGAGCAGATGACAATTTGAAATCTTCAACTTAGTCATATAGACATCTTCCTTAAGCTCTCTGTTAAGAAACGTTGTTTTCATATCCATTTATCATATCTCATAATCATAATATGTAGCTATAGTAAGTAGAATTCGAATAGATTTGAGCATTGCCACTGGGGAAAAAGTTTCTTCATAATCAATACCTTCCTTTTGATTATATCCTTTGGCAATAAGATGGGTTTCAACCTTCTCGTCTGCTCCAATTTTTTTCTTAAATACCCATTTACATCCTATGGGTTTTATACCTTTTGAGGGATCATCCAAAGTCCATACTTTGTTGACTCTCATGGATTCTAACTCGGATTCCATGGCCTTAAACCACTTCTCACGATCTGGACTTGCCATAGCCTCTTCGTAAGTCTTAGGGTCATCATGAATATGATTATTCTCGTCATCTTGCACCATTAAGTTTAATCTATTTGGTGCACGATGATCCATAGCAGACCTTTTAAGAGGCTTATATTCAATAGGTTCTTCCTCTACCTGATCTTGTTGTTGCATTGGTTCTTGGACAGGTTCATTAACCGATCAATTCTCCTCAGGCTGGTACCCTATGTGTTAATTTTAAGACATCAAGTAAAGGCTACTCAACATCCATCTGATGCTCTTGATTTGTGCTGATTTGTTAGAATTTTGAATTTCATCAAGATCTATTTCTATACCATGACTTCCTCCGTTAAGGAACTCTCTTTCTAAAATAGTTGCATTTCTGGCCATAAACACTTTGTGTTTAGAAGGATGACAGAAATAGTATCCCATAGTTTCATCAAGATAGCCAACAAATCTACACTTGTCAGACCTCGCTTCAAGCTTATCTGATAGCAATCTCTTGACATAAGCTGGACAACCCCAAGCTTTCAAATATTTTAGGTTAGACTTACGTCCTTTCCACATCTTATATGGAGTTTAGTGACTACTTTAATGGGAACTTTGTTTAATAAATAGGCAGCGGCTTCTAAAACATGTCCCCATAGGAAGATAGGAAGATCAGTGAACCCTATCATAGATCTCACCATATCCAATAAGGTTCGATTTCTCGTTTATGAAACACCATTGTGTTGTGGTGTTCCTGGAGAAGTCCACTGAGACAAGATTCCATATTACCTTAGATAATCAACAAAATCATCACTAAGACACTCACCGCCACGGTCAGATCTTAGTGCCTTTATACTCTTACTAGTTTATTTTTCAACTTCATTACAGAATCTTTTGAATATTTCAAATGATTCAGACTTATGTTTTATAAGATACACAAATCCATATCTTGACATATCATCAGTGAAGGTGATAAAATAAGAATATCCACCTTTAGCTTGAACTTTCATAGGCCTATGAGTCCTAAAAGTTCACTAGCTCTCTCTCCAGTTTCAGTAAAAGGAAATTTGGCCATTTTGCCTTTTAGACAAGATTCAAAATTTGTATATGATTCATAATCATATTAACCAAGGCATCCTTCTTTATGCAACTTGTTTACTCTTTTCTCACCATTATGACTAAGTCTACAATTCCAAAGGTAAGTTTGATTCGAATGATTATCTCTCTTCCTTTTTTGACTAGAAATATTCATAATTGGATAAACAATTATTTCAGGTAAGACATAAAGACCATATTGTAAATAACTACTTACATATAATTCATTACCATGAAATACCATACTGTAAATAACCTCTTACATATAATTCATTGCCATGAAATATATTACATTGGTTATTCTTAAAGATTGTATGAAATCCACGCTTGTCTAATGACGAAATGGAAACAATGTTCGAAACAAACTTAGGAACATAATAACAATATTCTAATAATAAAGTCTTTACTGTAGGCATAACAAGAGAAATAGTTCCTATAGCTAGGGCAACAACACTTGCTCCATTCCTAACTTGTAGCTTAACTTCTTTCTTCTTCAATCTCTTACTGATCCTTAGACCCTGCAACATATTGCAGATGTTAAAGCTACTACCAGTATCTAATACCCATTTAGTAGAATTAATAGTAGTTAAAGAAATCATGAAAATATTTTTCTTAAGTGTCCCACATTGTTTGTTGCCTTTCAAAATAGTCAGATACTCTGGGCAATTCTCTTCCAATGTCCCTTCTTTGTAAAGAAGAAACATTTAGCATCCTTTTAGTTAAGTCTCTTCTCCTTACCTTTGGATCTGTTCAAAAAAACTCTTGGGCATAAAATGATTTTTCTTAGGCTTCTTTTTGCTCTTCCACTTACGCTTAGAAGAGTTAACAACCAGGTTTTTAGACCCTGGCACTTTCATCTTCTCAAATGATACTACTTGATTTTCATAATCGATCAACAAGTTGAGCATTTCATGAAGATCACAGTCCATCTTGTTCATGTTAAAATTAACAATAAACGGTGAAAAAATGTCAAAAAGAGATTGTAAGATCAAATCGTGTCATAACTCTTTCCCTAATGAACACCCTAACTTCTCAAGTTGTTCTATAAGATCAATCATCTTAAGAACATGGGGCCCCACAGGAGATTTAGGCTTTAGTTCAGACTTAAATAAGGAGTTAGATAACTAGAATCTAGCAATCCTACTTTTTGACCCATACATCTTCTTAAGATGCTCAATGATCTGTGGAGGATTCATACCTTCATGCTGCCTTTGGAGTTCATAACTCATTGATGCCAGAATAATGCACTTGACATTAGTACTTTGTTTATTGTACTTAAAATATGCATCCAATGCATTAGCATCATCAATTCCCTCAGGAGGTGCTTCCTTCATGGGTTTATCGATGACATCGATAAGTTTTTCATGCATGAAAACAATTCTCAGATTGTGGTACCAATCATCAAAATTGTTACCCGCTAGCTTATTAGCATCAAGAATGCTTCGCAGTGATATAGTAGACATTTTAAGAAATCTAATAAAAAGAAAACACCACAATAAGAACAAAATCATATATCATTAAGACATGGACTTTTATCAAAATGATATAACATCTTTAAAACATGAATGAGTCCTTTGGTTGTCAAGTCGTTACTCATGCTTAATTAAATAGTGATAAATATCCTATTTTATCATATAAAATTTATAGTAAGCTCAATACTATATAGTCCCCTAGTTGTCAGGTCATTTCTATTAGTATAATTTAATTTATCCACCTAAGTGATAGAGAATTAATTAATATTATACTTCCTAGGTAGTATAAGACAAAGGTATAAAATTAAGTAATTTTTTCTCACACGTGCATCATATGCAATAGAAAATATTATTTATCCCTGAAGTACAAGTCACCTGATTATCAGGTCATTCCTTGTGAACAAAAATAAATATTATTATCTACTTGGGTGGAAAATCCTTTTTTGATAAAATATAATATATTATATCAAAATAAACTCAATAATTTTAAAGGTCAAAATTTCAAGTTATTAAAATAATTTTAATAAGATTAATGATCATATCACTGTTTAGACAACATTCGTATAAGAAACTTGTATTTATTTCCTACATGTATGGAAAAAATGAAAGAGTCTTATTTTACTTGTCTTATATCTTCACATTTTCATTCAACGTTAAAATTGAAAGAGTATCTTTCATTGTTAACTCTTGTCTTAACAAGATCTATGGTTATCAGTTTTCAAACCATACATTTTCTGTTAAACCTTTTAACCAAAACCATGTATTCTCTGTTAAACCTTTTAAAACAACCTTTGCTTTTAACCGTACGTACAACATCAATGAATGCATTTAATGAGTTGGTCATAAACAACACCACATCAACCTTTGCATTAACTATTCGTATAACATTCATTAAATGCATTTACTATACACAACTTTTATCAACAACATTTGTTCAATGCTTAATGACCTTTTAAGTTTTCAATTTTATGAAAAAAAAATCACAATTTCAACGTTATCATGAATATTAAATAAGCAACTTTCAAATTGTTACTGATGGGTTAGAGAGAGAGAGAGTTGCCCTGCCTTCCCTCTACCTTCTTCGCTGATTCTCCCCACGCCTGCTTTCGATCCCAACCCTTTTTCTTCTCATTTCTTCTTCTTCCCTTTAACGCTTCTTCCATTTTTAACCATCTCCTCGCTTTCTCGCCGCTTGGACATTCCTCTGCAAACATCCCCGACCTTTCACCTTTCTCCTCCGTTTTTCAAATTTTCCCACCCCTTGTCACCATATCAGATTCCTCCCCACCCAAGGCTGAGGATTTCCTGCCTCTGCCTTCCGACCCAACCCTCCCTCATCCACCTCCACAGTCTTCTATTTCTGGTGCTGTCTCTAGCCCCCCGAAAACCTGGAAACAAGTGGTCGACGACACTATAGACTCTACACTCTTCTATAAACCGCCGACTGAAATTGAAGGGAAATTCATCATCTGTCCAGATCTTGCTACACTTCAAGAAGGTGCTAACTCGTGGAAATCTACTTTAGTTAGCTTCTTCCTAGACCAAAGACCACCGTTCCCTCTTATTATGCGTTGGGCCAACAAGTTATGGAAAAGTAGGGGTCTCGTAGATGTCTTGCTCATAGAAGACAACCTCATCCTCTTCACTTTCACTGCCACATCTTCTACCAACTAAATACTGGAAGAGGGACCATGGCACTTCGGTAGTCAGCCAATCTTTCTACAAATATGGCAACCCGGATTGAAATTTGAAACCATAAAAATCCAAAATCTTCCTCTCTGGATTAACTTTCATAACATCCCGCTAGAGTATTGAACTACTACGGGACTCAGTTAATTGGCTAGCTACATTGGAAAACCTTTATGCATGGATGAAAACACAGCCACCAAGAAGAGAATCGGTTATGCCCATATATGTGTGAGTATTGAAGCTTCTAAGGAACTCCCTAATGAAATACCAATCATGAGGCTAGGAGAGGGGAATAACTTATGGGAAGACAACATTGCTATTTCATCTCATTGGAGGGCCCCTGCCAAAACTCAACCTGCTATCTAGAGACCCACGGGTAAAACTTTTAAGATAGGTACCTACCAAGAATTACTGACTCAAGGTGATGAAGGTACTAGTTGTTTGAATGTTTCTGAATCTATGGATTGCAATGAGGAAAGAGTTAATACGGTTATGCCCCAAACGGTTTCAATACAACCTACGGATAAAAATACCTCCACTGTGGAACTGGGTAATGGCCACTTGCATGATTCAAATGTTGTGGAAGCTACCCTTCCTTGTGCTGCTCCTTTACTTGTCGAAACCAAGTCTGAACACAAAGAGACATCATACACTAATGTTTCTTCTCAAGACAATATGGCTGTGGTAGAGAGTATTCTAAGCTCGGCTCAAGATTTTTCTAAGGATGAAGATAGTGGTAATTCTCACTCACTCTCTAAAAGAAAATCTCAACGAGGCAAAGGTAAAGGCCTCAAAACCACCTCTAATTTCATATGACTATCTTGGCATGGAACGTCAGAGGAATAAACTACCCTTCAAAATTGTTAATTGTTAGCTCTGAAGGATTTTGTATGGCATGAGAAACCTATCTTACTTAGGTTATTGGAAACAAAAATCAAGTTGGGGAATCTTAATGAGTTGAATATTTTGGGATCTCGATGGACAGTCTGTTCTAATCGTACTCATCATGCTTATGGAAGGATAATCATTTGTTACAACTCAGAGGAGGTTAAAATTGACCTCCTCGAGGCTACTGACCAACTTATGCACCTTCATGTACAAATTCTGTAGGAGAATGTAAAGCTGAACGTTTCTTTTATTTATGCAAGCAATTTTGAATTCCAACATCGTGATCTTTGGAACACCATACGATAGATTAGTGCTACCATCAATAAACCATGGCTTGTTAGTGGGGATTTCAACTCCACTCTTTATGCTGCAGAAGCACAAGGCAATATCAGTCTACGGACTTCCTCAACAGATTTGTGGGACTGTGTAGATCATGTAAGGTTAACTGATCTCAAATTTATTGGCCACTCCTTCACTTGGTCAAACAAACAAAGGGTTAGATAGATCATCAGGAAAAAAACTAGATCGAGCTCTTATTAACGATCTTTGGCTTCAACACTTTCCCAGCAGCCTATCAACTTTTATGGACCCTTTGTTTTCGGATCATACACCAATATTTGTGTCAAATCTGTCTACTCCTGCAGATAAACATCACCCCTTGCAATTCAACAACCATCTGGTTCATGATCCGGGCTTTCCTATTGCTTGCAGAGAAGGAGTTATACACTCTATTAGGGGAACAAAACAATTCTGCTGTATACAAAGGTTAAAAGTTATTAAGCATCATCTGAAAAATTCTAAACTCTTCCAAAGATCCTACTGCTGAAGCTATCAACAACACTAGATTGGAGTTGACAAGAATAC
>JANIJH010000004.1:8290856-8301005 GCA_024520975.1 Erythroxylum areolatum
TGTTTTACATGTACAATAACCTTTAGTCAGTCTCAGTACCAAGCATGTATGAAGTTGTGGATGGTTCAGAGAACGCAGAGCTCCCGAAATACTATGTTCTTGGACGGTCGCATCTCATCAGTTGAACCAGCAAATAAATTCTGCAGAAGAAAAGATAGTTAGTGCTAGCAAAATGAGGAAGGATGTCGACAAAAATTTATAGTAGAAAGTTGCCATCTTAACGCTCCATTTTCACTCATTCCCGCTTACCAATCCCACATTGATTCTCCATACAAGCAGTTATGTTCTCTGCTTCATAAGGAACCATTAAATAGCTAGGATTCTAGGTTAATGATGTTGCTTTAAGAAAGCTCCTCATAGAGCTCAGGTTCTTAAATTCCGGATGAAAAGAACATCTTCAATGTCCTTAGACTATCTTGAGGTCATGAATTTTATATTTCATTCTAATACTATTAAAATGATAATTTAGCAAAATATATTTTTTCCTTGTATTAACAAAATATTCATCCAACTGGCCTAGTAGAATCTGAGAGTAAGCAGTACCTTGGTTGGCCTCGACCATCCTCATTCATCAATTGATAAGCTAAAAACTATCAGTACCTGAAAGACTGAAAATGGGTGCCATATATTAGTGACTATCAATGCCACCATAAGTTGTTCTGGCAAAAATTCTGGATACAAAAGTTCCAGAAAGACAGTTATGTATCCAGCTGCACTGCACAGGAAAGTTACTGACACTGGGCTGTTCAAGCAGTGAGACACATTCAAGTAGATCATATATTCTGTAAGATACTGAATATTCATTAGCAGTTACTAAATTGAAGCTACAACATACATTTGTTGGCAAGCAATCCAATTTTCTTGCACAGCAGAACAGCATAAATTTCTTTTCTCATATCTTCAGTTATCTACTGCATGTTGCAATATGGAAAGTATTAGTTAGCGACTGCTTACATTAGGGGGGAACACATAAAATGCTTGCTGTTCAAATTAGCTTCATTTGAAAATCAAACTAGCAGTCATGAATTTTTAATGTTTCCAATCTATTTTCCAATAGAAGTGCATCTTTCCCCCAGTAACTAGCTTCAAAGCATTTTACGTTGACTACCCTCCTAGTGGAAGTCCACCATAATTCTATAAAAGCAGCCTTGAAATGAACGCCTGATATTGCTATTCAGCTTAGGCATAGAACTAAGCTAACTTGTAACAAGCTTGGCAGTCTTTCTCCATTTCATATAAAGGGACTATGTATCTAGTTTGTACAGGACTGGACCTGTGTATCTCATAGCATCCCTATGGAGGACATGCTGCTAAATTGTTGGTTAATCAGTTGTCAGAAATGAAATATCAATTTTGCACATATACGCACAAATAAATTGAATGGAAGAAACTTGTTCCCATCCTCAAGAGAAGTGGACATGAGGAGACAGAAAAACTTGAAGGTTCCTTCAAGCATATACAATTGCAGGAACTAATTACTTCACTAAGATGATTAGATAAAAGAGGGGAGGAAACAAAGATTATTGATTTACCCCGAAGATGATTAGATAAAAGAAGGGAGGAAACAAAGGTTATTGATTTACCCCAAATGAACTTTGATGATTGATTTACCCCGAATGAACTTTGATGTTATATAATTAAGTCGGTCCAAAATGCATTCTCAATAACCAAATATCCCACTTACTGAACACAATACCTTCAGTTCAACATTTAACAATACAGGACAAAGTTCAACAAAAATATCATGGATTCATATAACATTTCATATCATTTGAGGCTATATTCGACTTAGAATCTTAAAGGGTGAGTCAGCTACTTTCTTTACAAAAAAGAAATCAGAATGAAGAAATCAAAAAATGGAAATCATTAGCGTTAAAACTGTAACTTACCGGCCATGTGTCGTCCAGACCTTCCATTAAGATGTCAGGGGCTGAATTCGTTTCAGTCGTTGGGCCACTTGCCTCATTGAAGGTCTAGATGAGAGTGATTCACCTGTACACATAATGCCTAAATGAAGTATCACAATTAGGTCATTATGTGGTCCCGAATCCCACAGCCCGGCTCTGAAAAACTCGCAAGCTCGACCCTGGCGTAGCAGCATGCCTGCCCAAGCCACAATGTTGAATCCATTTCCAAAGGAAGAGAACGATGGATCCAGAGCCTTCTTGTCAGATATTAATTCTAGAAGAACAACACCATAACTATACACATCAGCCTTGTCAGAAACTCGGCATGTCATTGCATATTCAGGAGCGACATACCCAAAAGTTCCAGCAACATCAGTTGTCGCATGTGTCTCAGAAGTACCCAAAAGCCTGGCAAGCCCAAAATCAGAAAGATACGCATTGAAATTGTTATCCAGCAATATATTGCTTGGTTTGATATCACGGTGCAACACCCTGGGGACACATTCATCATGTAAATAAGCAAGGGCACGAGCAATATCAAGTGCAATCTTGTGAAGCATGCTCCATTCAACAGATGTTCTTGATCGTTCCTCAATGAATCTTTCCAGATTGCCCCCGGGTAAATAGTTGTAGATTAGAAACATTTCTGACTCACTAATATGGTAACCTATCAACTTTACAAGACTTGGATGCTGTACCCTTCCTAGAGTTCTAATCTCAGCAGCAAACTGCTGAACACCTTGAAATCTCCCGATTGAGAGGCGCTTTACTGCCACCACAACCCCAGGAACAATCTCAGCCTTGTATGTTGCTCCGAAACCTCCACTTCCAATGCAATTTTGGATATTAAAACCACCTGTAGCCCTAACAACATTTTCGTATTTCAACTGTACACCAATATCATTGCAGGTTACCACCTCCTTCCTACCCACCACTTGGCCAGAAGAATTACGCATGAGTTTTTTCATACATACAATGAAGAGGATTAATGCTACGAGAATGGAGAAAATGATAGAGGCTGATGTAATTGAGGCTATTTCTGTTGGATTGAAACCACTGCTTTTCCTCTTGGCACTTGCATCAGGAGAATTTGCTTCCTGTTGAGGAACATTATCAGAATGCTCCTTTTCCCGTTCAGATGCCGATGGAACAGCATGACATGGTTTAAGATTAGGATTCCCTTCAAAATTCTCACATTTTATGAGCTTTGGATTGAGAGGGATAGATCCAGATAAATTGTTGAAAGACACATCAAATTCAGAGAGTGTCGTCATGTTGGCAAAGCCAGATGGTATCTCGCCAGATAGATGATTATTTTCCAAGTGCAAGACAGTGAGATGTTCAAGTTTTGCAAGCTCAGGAGGTATCACTCCTGAGAGAGAATTTGACGAAAGTTCCAAAACCTCCAATCCTGACAGTTGAGTCAACTCCTCGGGTATTGCACTAGAAAAGTTATTGCTGGAGAGGGATAGATACCTCAAATCCTTCAGCTGACCCAAATAAACGGGAATAGAACCTTGCAATCTGTTTTCACTGAGGTTAAGTTTAAGCAGGGAATCTAAGTAAGTAAACTCATGAGGCATTGAACCAGTAAAATCATTTCCTGACAAGTCTAGAGATTTCAAGCATTTACATCTTCCCAAAGCAGTAGGAAGTTCACCAACAATTTTGTTTCTATCAACATCAAAAATCAGGCCATCTAGACTGAGACAAAGATCAAATGAGTAAGTTGAAATATTGCCCTCGAGATTATTCCCACTCAACCAAAAGCCATAGGTAGGCTTACGAGGAAAACTTGCGGAGGCAATCAACAAGGGAGAGACTGGCCCACTAAAAATATTGTTGCTCAAATCATGCAATACAGCCAATCCAGTGGAAGTTAAAGAGAAAGATCGAATGCCCAAAACAGCATTTGCATAAAAGAAAGAAGAATATAAACCAATCATACCGTCGCCGCCAGTAACGGAAAAATCAACCGACATCTTAGAACAATTAGCGCGAGGAAATCTGGGAATATCCCCAGATAAAGAGTTGAAGCTAACATTGAAAACAATCATACACGGAATAGAAAGTTCCAGAGGAAGCGACCCAGTCAAGTTGTTGGAACTTAAATCAACAAAGTACAAGCTTTTAGAACTACTGAATGACACTGGTATCTCTCCAGTGAAATAATTTTCAGCCAAATTGACCATCTCCAAGGAGCTAGAAGGGCCCCAATCTTGAGGAAAATTGCCCTCCAGGTTTGAGCTTGGCAACCAAAGCAAGCGAAGACTTGGAAGTTTGGTGATATTACTAGGCAACCCCCCATCAAAAAAATTGAAATCCCTATCCCCGTTCTCCTCAATTTTAAAGTTTGAGACTTTTCTTGACCACAGAGGTCCGTAGTTGCTCTTTAGTACAAGCAACTTCAACTTTTCACATCTGCCCCAGTCAGGCGGTATCCTCCCACTTAAAAAATTTCTCGACAAGTCAAGAATTTCAAGGTTCTCTAGTTTCCCAAGAGTTGTTGGAATGTCTTCTTCCAACATGTTAGAAGACAGAACCAAAGACCGGAGATTTTTGCAAAATCCCAAGTTTGAAGGAATTGAACCTGTAAGAAAATTCCCATCTAGAAGAAGATGTTCTAGACGCCCACATTCCGCACCCAAATTCTCCGGAATAGAACCGCTTAACATATTATAAGAAAGCGCCAGAATTCTCAAGCTCGAAACACTCGCCAAACTAGAAGGAATTGAACCATTCAGCTGATTCCCAGACAGATTAATAACACGCAATGAAGTACAGCTCCGTAGACTGATCGGAATAGGCCCGACAAAGGAATTAAAACCCAAGTCAAGAACTTCCAACAACCAAAGTTCACCAATTTCCAAAGGCAAAGTTCCATAGAATCCATTAAACCCAAGAGATAAAACTTTAAGCTCAGAAAGTTTCCCAATTGCAGGCGACAATTCGCCAGCCAGCTTCGGTAACGAACTGTGGTTAAACCCTAAGCAAGGGAAGAGTAGAGAGTAGTCATCCAACACGGCCCCGTTTGGTTGAACCGAATTTGAAGACAGAGAAACAAGAGAACATGTAGTGTTGGAATTGGAAGAGATGTTCAGGGCAGTGACTCGCCGTGAAAGAGGGTCACATTTAACGCCACGCCACGAACACGGGTCTGTGTCCTGAGGATCCCAATCAGAGGTTAGCCCAAGTGGGTCTTGTGTGATGGCGGATTTAAGCCGAAGCAATGCGTCCTTATCATCATCAACTGAACCGCACACCACTAGAAAAAGAAGAAAAAAAGGCATAAACAGAGTCCTGGATGCCATTTCTTTCATCTGATTTCAAGCAAAGAGAGAAACATAAAGAAGAAGAAGAAGAAGAAGAAGAAGTAGAAGCTTCGAAGCTTCTAATCAGAGCTGTTGGTCCTTGAGCGTGTGAGCGTGAGAACCGGTGAAAAAGTAGTAAAGAAAAGTGAGAGTGAAGTGAAGTGTGTGAACAATACGAGACAACGAAATGAAAACTGATAGTAAAAAAGAAAAGAAAAGAAAAATTCCATGGGCGTGAGTGAACCAAGTAAAGTTAAAAGTTGGTGAGATAAAGTTGAACCAAACCACTTTTCTTCTTTTCTTGTTACACGTCACTTCTTACACTAGTCTTATGTTATGTTCCTCTCTCTTTTTAATATTGTCGAAACTGTCGGGAAGCTCTCACATTTGTTATTAGGCCCTCAGCTTTTTAATTTATTCTCACTCTACCATTCTTAACAGTTTGCTATACACTTTTGTTATTGGGCCCTCAGCTTTTTAATTTATTCTCATTCTACCATTCTTAACAGTTTGCTTATACGTCGTCGTTTCTAGGTTTATTTTTTTTTAAATGCATCTATTTCCCGCGCAACTGCAAGAGACGAATTTCAAATCATAACTTCAAGGAAAATCTGGAGGAGCCCCTAGTCCCTAGTCCCTACTCTATACTTTATGCTCTCCGTCTCCGCTTCAAGTCAGGTTGAGTTTTTTTAAATTTGTTTGGAGTAAAAACAAGAGGAAAATGCCAATGTTCTTTATTTGGTTGTTCAATTTCCAATGCTGTTCTTGTTTAAACTGGAAAACGCATTTGACTGCTTGTTATGTTTACTAGAGCAGCAAGAAGGAACACGGATAAGGAGATGAAGCTGAAACAAGCGTTATAGGTTTTGAGGAGATGGAGTTCAATATTAGCTGCGGTTGGTTGCTTGATGCATCAAATGATTAGAGGTCAGTAAGCCATTGAAGTGTCGGTAATTCATTCTATGCTTGTCAAACAAAATACACAGCTGCAGATGACAGTGAAATGCTTAATGTTGCATAACGTAAGTAGGTAGTAATTGAAAGGACCGTCGTTGAGTTCTGTGGCATAACTCAACAGAGAGTGCTTTAATCACCTACTCGCTCTAAGTCAAGCAAAGAGTTTGATGGAAATAAAGGAAATGAATGGTTAAAATCAATCATCATCTGTCATTTTCTACTGCTGTCCAGGCAATTGCTCCGATTCGTTCATTCAATTATTATCATCGTATGGAAACTAACAGTTTGGTCCCAGATATAGTTGTATATTGATCGTGCAATTTAAGAACAGTTTCTTTTAGTGATTTTGCACCTTCTTTTGTAGATTTTTCTACTTGTACAGTTCTTGTGAGCAGTCTTCAACTACCTAGAATTGAAAATCTAGTATGAATCTAAAGAGTCTATGATTTTTAAAAATTTCCATGTCTTTCGCCTGTAACCATCCAGCTGGTGACCTCTGGCAAAAATCACACAGAGTATTTATTTTCTTTAGCTCACAGTACTTGAAATGAGAACCACAAACGAGTACTATTTGGGCATATGATGCAGTTACGAAGCAGATGCGTTTTACAGAGACCTACATAATCATTCACATAGAACGACTTATCTAAGTTACTTGAACTGAATCTGTTACTTCATATTCCTGTGCTTTGCAAAGCTTTTCCTTGGAGATTGCGTCTACAACGTTGCCTTTCGTGTTTTTCCCCAAAGGAATTAAAGATTCATATGGAATTTTTGTCTTGCCGTGAATTGTTGTAATTGGTACCTTGGTATAGCTACATGTCTCCTAGGGGCGGGGTATAATGGATGGTCTGACTCTTCCCTCCTTTTTTTTAGAAATTAAAAATTATATTAATAAATGATAATTGGGATCCATACAAGGCAAATGACAAGGCTTAGAGGCAAAGGGGCGTATCCTATACCACTAATTAATGAAATATTTGGTTAATACTAAGCCTGGATGGTTCGCTATCATTGCTTTATCAAACTAGGTTATGAATAGGTATCCTTCCTCCAAGTTGCGTGTCGAATTTCTGCGGCAAACTATGCATTTCCTTCTTAAGCTACTTGACTGCATGCTTCAATTGCAGGGGAAGTTGGGAACTGCAATCTTTATCAGCTGCTGCAAAGTTCTCCAAGATTTGCCTGTATTGTCACCATTCCCAATCCTTTTGGTTCGACAATTGGCACAACAGGGGACCCCTCTACAAAATGGAAGATTTACAGCTGTTAAGGAGGGTTGTGAGGGCAGAGACCAAAGTTAGCATGTTCATTAGAAGTAATCAATGGGCATGACTTTACCATGATATCAGAAACTCAGCAGACATAATGGCTCAAATGCCAAGATGCCAGGAGGAGGAAGAGGATACCATTCTATGGACTGCTGACAGTTTGGAGAACTTTAAGGCATGCAAGGGTGTATTACAGGTGGGTCAAAGCAATACGGTTAGATGGACAAACTTGGTCTTGGATCCAGACATCAGACCAGCTCATTCCTTTATTCTTTGGTTGGGAATGAATAGAGGATTGCTTACTAAAGATATATTGAAGTTGCCGATCAACTCACTGAGATGCGAGCTACGTGTAGCAGATATTGAAAGCTTGGAACGCCTAATGATCAGAAGCAGATTCACCAAGGAGATATGGGCAAGAATTCTGTCAAAACTGAACATTAGCAGTCCAGCATCAACCTCGGAAGACATTGTTAAATGGCTGATAAGAATCAAAATGGAGAATCTGGCTGATTACAAGGCTGTTAAGATCAGCTGGAGCACATTGGTCTACAACATATGGAAGGAAAGGAATGACAGAATATTCAGACAAGCAAGCAGAAGCATCGACGAGATTTCTCAAGAAACTGTTCTACAGATCAGGCTGAATTTAATAGCTAGAGGGGTAACAACCAATCTATCCACTAATATGAGAACGAGGTGGTCATTGCAATGAATCACCTTGTATTTCCGGGTAGATAGGAGTAAGATCTTTTCTTTAAGTTTTTTTGTGACATCTGATATTTTATACTAACCTAGCATTGAAGCCTCATTTTAATGTACATTAACTGACTAACGAAAAGTTTTTAATTTTCGAAAAAAACGATTTGCCTGTTATAGCGTTGCACTCCTCTTGTAAGTGTTCACTTTTCTCTTATTTTGAACCAACATTCAAGATATTATAAGAAGTTTAGTAGATTGGTAGTTTTGGAGAACGCATGCACTGAGATTTCCTTGAAATTCTTCTAATGTCATTCTATATTTTACCTCATGTAGTTTATGTCTCAAGAGATTAACCGTTGCCTTTAATTGGAGCTTATAGCATTCTCGGCTCCCTCTTATAGTGTACTCTTAGTCAGGAACCTTCATTGTTAAACTATAGAAGTATGATCAAGGATTCCCTATGTTCGTACTATACTCAGATGCAACTTCTTAACTCTTGATTATGAATTTCTCTCCAAACTAATACTCGTTGTAACTTCTTAACTCTTGATTTTGAATTTCTCTCTAATCTACTACATGGTCTCTTTAAGTATTACCTCTTTAGTGCCCTCACAACTTCTGAAACATTTGGTGTTGTTCTACCCATATTTTATAAATAGTTGTTCCGATACTAATGATAAATACAATCCTTTCTCCTTTGTTTATTGCTTTTGTTAGGATTAATATATCTTCTATTTAGTTTTGGTATCTTAATTGGACAAATATAATATATAATTGGTAATTGCATTTTGTTACTACTGGATTTTGTTTTTACTGATGGACATGTTGGTAAATAAATGGTGTTACTGCGAGTTTGTGCTGATTTTGTGGATTGAAGAAAATAAAAAGATGAGGTTGTTGCGTGTTTAAATTTGAAGTGGTGGTTGCATGGTTGTTGTGGGACTCTGTTGAAATGGGACTCTTATTGTGTGAAAAATTTATGCACATCTTTAATCTACGGCAGAAGTCTATCTCAATAGTGAGTGTGCGGCAACAGAGTTGTGTACGTGTGGGGCATCAAGTCAGTGTGCGTGTTGGCAATTGGGACGTTGTTTTTCGTTGCGTAGCTGAAGTGAAATTCTGCTTGCTTGTCTCCTATCATTGTGGAAATAAATCTCTAATGTAAGTGTGTTGCAACGGTGTTTTATATGGGTATACAGTATAGAGTTTACGTAAGGCGGTAAAGAGTTTATGTGAGTTAATAGTTAAGGGAACAAACATTGCAATATATGTGAATGTCTCATGAGAGAGCTGAACAACATGTGTGAGTGAGACATGCTACGTGAAGAGTGTGTTGGCTACGATACAGTGGGTTTTTGAGTTACTTTTTTCAGACGTCTTCATCTAGGGTTGTGAGTTGTTTTTAAGAGCAAAACAATGTGGATCTTCATCTATTGTCTATACTTCCATATGGTTTAATTGAAGTTGTTAAAGTTGGGTTGAATCGTTTCAATTGAAGGATTCTTTCGAGAAGTTGAAATCACAGGGAAGTTTTTTTTTTATTTCAAGTATATTGTCGTTCAATTCTTTCACGAGAAGTGAAGTTGAGAGATAGTGTCAAAGGTTAAGTTGTATCAGCTTAGTAAAGTCTTGGGTAAATCTATTGTACTTCGGTAAAAGTTATTAAGCTGAGTGAAGGCTCCGCAGAAGTAAGCAAGGTGTGTCGAATTGCGTTACTAAATTTTTGATATTATTTATTATTTCGTTTTTGATTGTTTTTTGTTTTTGTTTATGCTAAAGACGCCTGCAGTAAAATTAAAAAGTTTACAAAACGACTATCTCCTTCAATTTTTCAGTTTTATCTAACCTTAACCATTCTAGTATATCCTCATAGATGAAGCATTTATTATGAATGTGGCATATTTCTTGCACTTTATCCTATATGCACCTTGAGTAACTATAATTAAAGAAGAGATGTGTTGTTGACTCAGTGGCTTCCTTACATAGCATGCAAACGTCTAA
>JANIJH010000004.1:8399542-8411347 GCA_024520975.1 Erythroxylum areolatum
ATATCAAACTACTTGGACCAACAATGTTTGGAATCATCATATTGATATAAATAACAATTCAATAATTAAAAGTTAATCAAAATCAATTCATTCATAGTGAGAAACATCTAGGTTAACTCACTACACATATAATTGAGTTTATATATCTAGGTTAACTCACAGTACGCTCTAGTTATACTATTACCTTGATGACCCAACAATGTCTGGATGTTGACAATCAATTTGTGCTTCTTTAATCATGCAATACACACATAATTCACATATTACTAAGTTGATCAATCACATAATTTTTCAACTATGCACGTGTATATGTGTCATGTCTAATGCATTCTCAATTGACTTTACCCAGGTATGTATCCTTAATAACAAGTTTTAGTGCCTGTTTGGTTGAGCTTTTAAAGGGTGAGTAAGCACTTTTTTCCACCACAAAAGCTTTTTTAAGAAAAATGAGTGTTTGGCTGTAAAATAAAAAGGTACTTTTTTAGTAGATATAGCTTTTTTGGCAGCTAAAATACAGCTTTTTAAGAAGCTCAAATTTGGAGCTTCTAAAAAAAGCGTTTTTCAATAGATTTTTCAAATCAATTAATAAGCTTTTTTTAGTTTGTTTTGTCCTTATCTTTTACACATAATTCCCACAATACCTACAAACTCATCTTCACGTTTATTTTGGAAATTATATAATATTATTTGGATTATTTGTATTTTTATTATTTATTATTTATATTAGTTTTACTTATATTATAATCCATATAACATATTTGGTTAGATATATTTTTATTTATGTTTCATATGGTTTAAAATTATATAATAATTAATATATTGTGCTTTGCATATTATTTAAAACTTTAAATAATATTTATATGCATAAATAATTTTTATTACAAAATAAAATATAGTTAAAATCAAAAGTGCTTTTTATTTTTATATTGCCAAACAGTCTACTGTATGAAGCTCTTTCAAAAAAGTCATTTTTAAAATGACAACCAAACAGTCAACTAACGTCTTAGAAAAGCTCTACTGACAAAAGCTCTATTGGTATAAGCCCATTCAAACAGTTACTTAATCATTCAAATATTATAGCTTGTACATAACTTGTTTGCAATTAGATTATGCCTTAACTAAGTTTGATTTCTCTAAACACATTCAACAACCCTTTTCTAACATTATATATTCATACAATTTTCCCAATCCTCATTCAATCATACCTAATTCATATGACTCATATCCTTTAAATCACATTTGCATTCATAAGAACACTTTTGTACCTTTAACAACTCATAAATTCCATATTTAAGTATAATGATATCAAGATAATCCATTCCTTAAGTTAAAACATCAATTAACAACCTATACTTATTAAACCCTTAACTAATTAATCCAACATAAAACTAGATTCATTTCAAGCTCCAATTAAGTACAAATGAGTGACTTATCCTTAGTTGGTTTATCAATCACACAAAACATAAATTTTCCATTTTAAGCCCACGATCATGGGGTACCTTCCCACAATCGTGGGATGAGCGACCGGAAAGTTTTCTATCCATTTTCCTTCAATTCTTTCCAAATTTTCACATCTTCATTCCAAATTCAAAGTAACTTCATCATAGTCCATTAATTATACCTCAATTATAATTCAATTCCTAATTAATTTCATCTCCAATTGAACTCAAAATTATCCAATTGAACTCAAAATTATCCAATTGGCAACTCATAAACTATCTATCTTTTTTTTTAAAAAAACCAAAATAGAAATTATCATTCACTATCACACATGTAGTCCTAAGGATTTTTTTCCTTTCCAAATTCAAGAACACTTCACTGGCACCTTTCTTTGGCATAAATTCACCTTCACTAAAATTCAAATCTCAATCTAAATCATCAATATAATAATCTTTAACCTACTGCTCTCATGCATAAAAAACAAAACAGAAAAGTAACCAATTCATCCATTAATTCCCAGCATAACCTCATCATCAATTCCTCATGTAATTCATCCCAATTCATTCATCATAAGATTTCTATCACACATGCCACAAAGATTAGAATTTTCGCTTACTTGTTTAGCTCTAACTCCACCTCAATCAATAAGCTATCCTATCCCTCTAAGCTTGCAAGCAAAATTCCATAAACAAGGTGGGAATAGAAATGGGTTTCAGTAATAAGATGAAGACAATAGAATATTGGAGTGGAAAAGTGTAAAATTTATGGTAAAACTTAAAGTTGTAAGGGTTGAGTGTTTATGTCGATAAGGAGAGAAGGAAGAAGAAGATAGCATGTAGCAAAAATAAAAGAGAAAATGGTCCTCCATGTGTGTGGGTGTCGTGAGGTATAGGTGTATGGTGAGTGTTGAGACACTTGTCATAGCACTTGTCAATTAAAGACCCAAGCCATATGTTTTATTCTTAAACTACCAAATGTCACTCCATAACTACCCCATTTGTCTAATAGTTTCCTAAGCTACTTGCCACCCAATTACCTAAGCCATTTGTCACTCAATCATCTAAGTCATTTGTCTCTCAATTATCTAAGCCATTTGTCTCTCAATCCTACTTCCATGTGTTACTTATTTCTAATGTCATGTGTCAACTTGTCTTGCTACTTAACATTTTTCCTAGTCCAATTGTACATATTAATTCATCAATCTCCCAATTGTAACAATTAATTCCAAATTACTAATTATAATCCATCAAACCAAAATTCAGGACATAAATAATATACAATCATATCAAAATTATTTAAAACCTTTTCATAACCCAAAATATGTCAATTGAGTGTATATACTATCCTTGTAACATTTCTAAATCATGATTCATGTGCGTGTGGGAATATTATGAAATGAAATGCATTTCATAAATTCTTAATGATATTACTCATGTGCAATAGTCTAAGGTTCTAACCATTATATGGAAACAGGCTGTTATAATTCTCCCCCTCTTAAGAAATTTCGTCCTCGAAGTTCTTACCCGATTGATTAAATAGATGGGGGTACTGATTCCTTATGTTCTCCTCAATTTCCCATATGGCTTCTTCCCTTGAATGAATCCTCCAAAGGACTTTAACCAATAGGATCACTCGGTTTCTCAATTGTTTAATATGATAACCCATTATTTTAATCGGTTCCTCAACATAACCTAAATTATTTGCAATTTTAACTTCCTATACCAGTAACACATGTGTCGAATCTGACTGATATCTCCTAAGCATACTAACACGAAACACATTATAGATCTGAGCCATCTCTGGCGATAATGCTAACTTATAAGCTAATGGTCCTCTTTTCTCAGTAATCTCATAAGGACCAATGTATCGAAGGCACAATTTTCCTTTTTTTATGAAATCTTAGCACTCCTCGCTAAGGTGACACTTGCAAGAACACCTTATCTCCCACCTGATATTCCATATCTCTCCGGTGCTAATCTGTATAACTCTTTTGTCTATCTTATGCCACCTTAATACTATTACGGATCAATTTTACCTTATCCACAGCGTCTCTTGAATCAACTCTGAGCCTTCAACAATCCTTAGGCCTTCCTCATCCCAGTACAGAGGTGATCGACATTTTCTACCATATAATGCTTCATATGCAGCCATACCAATACTACTGTGATAGTGATTATTATATGTAAATTCAATGAGAGCAATATATTCATCCTAGGCTCGTTGAAACTACAAAACACAAGCTCTGAGAATATCCTTAACAGTCTTATTAGTCCTCTCACTTTGTCCGCTTGTATGAGGATGAAATGTTATACTAAAGTTTAACTTTGTACCCAATATTGTTTGTAAACTATGCAAAAATCTAGAGGTAAATCTAGGATCCCAGTCTAATATAATAGATGCTGGGACTTCATGTAATCTCACTATTTCATTAACATATCTCTGAGCTAACTGATTTAATGTACTGTTCTCTCTCACAGGTAGGAAAAATGAGCCGATTTTGTCAATCTATCGACAATAACCCATATAGCATCATGTTGTCTCAGAGTTCTCGATAGACCTATAATAAAATATACTGTGATTTTCTCCCATTTTGATTCCGGAATAGGTAATGACTGTAACTTTCTAAGTAGAGCTTGATATTCAGCCTTAATCTACTGGCGTGTCAAACATTTAGAAATATATTTGTCCACTTGCTTCTTTATTCCTGGCCACCAAAAATGTTGTTTTAGAGTACTGTATATCTTGGTAGTATCAGGATGTATAGCATAAGTTGCCATGTAAGTTTCCTCCAAAATCTCTTTTCTCGAATCATCAACATCAGGTGCACATAATCTCTACTTCAACTATAAGGTATCATCTCTCAACTCAAATTCAGAACCCAGATTCTATTTCAACTTGTCTATAAGCTTCACTAGTTCTAGATCCTTGCTTTGAGCTTTTTTGATCCTTTTATGCAATATTGGTCTAAGATTCAACGTAGCTATCAATGCTTCATTAAGCCCCAAATTCAGCTTAACATTCAATGCCCTTAGTTGAACTAGGTTTGGTAACCTCGATGTCTGAATTTATACCACCCTTTTATTAGATTTCCTGCTTAAGGCATTAGTCACAACATTAGCTTTACCAGGATAGTATTCAATCGTACAATCATAATCCTTAAGCAAATCAATCCGCAGTCGTTGTCTCATATTCAACTCCTTCTGACTCAATAAATAACTCAAGCTTTTATGATCTATAAATATCTAAAATGTCTTACCATATAAATAATGTATCTAAATTTGCAAGGCAAACACCACCATAGCAAGCTCTAAATCATGAACCGGATAGTTAAACTTATGAGGTCTTAATTGTCTCGAAGAATATGCTACCACTTTACCATATTGCATCCAAAACACGCCCTAATCTTTGGTGTGAAGCATCACTATAGACAATATAACTCCCATATCTAGATGGAATAGTTAACACCAGTGTTGTAGTCAATCGGTGTTTTAATTCCTTAAAACTATTCTGACATTTATCAGTCCATCTGAAAGGTACATTCTTCCTCAAAATTTTTGTTAAAGGGGATAAGATTAATGAAAACCCTCAACAAACCTTTTGTAATAACCAACTAGTCCAAGAAAACTCTAAATCTTAGACATATTTCTCAGGGCTTCCCACTTTTTTATTGCCTTAACTTTCTTTGGGTCTACCTGTATGCCCTATCTAGATATTACATAACCCAAGAATACCACTTGGTAAAGCTAAAATTTACGCTTACTGAATTTGACATACAATTGCTTCTCTCTCATTATCTGTAAAACTAATCTCAGGTGCTCAGAATACTCCTCTCTACTCTTCGAATACACCAAAAGATCATCTATGAATACAATCACAAAATGATCTACGTAAGGCTGAAATACCTTGTTCATCAGTGTTATAAAAGCTACCGGAGCATTTGTCAATCCAAAAGGCATCACCTAAAACTCAAAATGTCTATATCTAGTCTTGAATACACTCTTTGGTACATCAGCTGTTGCGATCTTCAACTGGTAGTACCTTGACCTCAAATCCAATTTAGTAAATACCTGAGCTCCCTATAATTGGTCAAGTAAATCATCAATTCTTGGTAAGGGATACTTTTTTTTCACTGTCACCTGATTTAGCTGTCTATAATCAATACACAATCTTAAAGTCCCATCTTTCTTCTTTACAAATAAAACTGGAACTCCCCAAGGTGACACATTGGGTCTGATAAAACCCTTATCCAACAACTCATGCAAATGGGTCTTAAGTTCCTTAAGTTTCACAGATGCTTTCTTATACGGAGGAATAGATATAGGAGCGGTTCTTGTAATAAGGTCGAATGTAAACTCAGTTTCCCTATCCATGGGTAATCCAGGTAACTCACTGTGAAACACATCTGGGAAATTTTTGACAACAGGAATATCCTGAATTGTCTGCTTGGTTCATATATCAGTTAGATAGGCTAAGTAAGCCTCACATCTATTTCGAATCAATCTAAAGGCACTCATTGAGGAAATTAATTTGGTTGACATTGCCTGACTAATACCTCAAATACCACTCTTGATTGATTAGGAGATTTAATAATTACTTCTTTAGTATAGTAATTCATTACAGAACTATATGTATTAAGAAAATCCAGAATAAGATATATTTCTCTTAACCGTAGGACTATCAAATCAGCTTCTAACTTAGCCTGATCAACCCAAATAATGCACCCTTTATAGACTTCCCCACTCACTATAGTACTACCTACTAGAGCACTCACTTCTAAGCCACATTTTAACATCTCTCTCTCACACATTGCAATTTAGATGCTAGGTGTGGGGTAATAAATGAATGCATGGACCCTAGATCTTATAATGTAGATGCCTCAAAATTAAAGACATATAACACACCTGCAACGACATCAGGGAAATTTTGGGCCTCTTGTTTTGTAATGGCATAGATCCTAGCTTGAGATTGTGATTGGTTGCTTTGCATCTCAGTTCTGGCACTAAGACCTGCTAAACTATTTTTACCCCTACCTCTGCCTCTCTGTCATGCTCCACTGGCTCTACTTTGTTGGATAGTCATTTTAGTTACAAATCCTCCTCTCACTCCAGACTGTGCTCCTATAAGGGTAGGATAATCTCTGATCTGATGCTCAAAAGAACCACATTGCAAACAAGCTCCTGATATCTTCCAACATTCTTTACCATGTCTCTTCCCAAAATGCTCACAGTTAGGCATCTGTTATAGTTGCCCACCATATGTTTGTCCTCTAGACATCTGACCTCTACCAGAATAGACAGAGCCCCCTCTCGGCCTAAACCCTGACTATCTAAACCTCAACTGTGATCATGATGGCCTGTTCAGGCGTTTATTGAACCATCTGTCAGAATCAACTTAGAACTCACCTTGTCTCTTCAATCTGAACTCCCGCTTGTACTTTCCTCATTCATTCTTTAGTAACTACTCAATTTGGAATGAAGCATCTCGTAGCCCAATAAAACTACTCAAATTGGTAATAGCCAATCTCATTCTGATTTCTATATTCAGTCCATCCTTAAACCATCTATATTTGTCTTCCTCTATCGGAATCAAAGTGGTAGCATATCCCAGTAACTTATTAAACCGCACCTCATATTCAACTACAGTGAGGTTCCCCTATTTTAGGTCAGGAAACTCTTTCATCTTTCTATCCAAGTAGATCTTCGACATACAATTTTCCTTAAAGACCCTCAAGAAGTCTTCCCATGTCAATCTACAAGGTCAGACAGAGCTACCAAGAACAATCTTCCACTGCTGGTAAGTCGAACCTTGGAGGAACATGATTTCGTAGTCAAAATTCTCGTCAAACTTGCAATCCATCTAATCAAATATCCTCTCCATCATTGCCAGCCATTCCTCTGCCTCAGCAGGATCTGTACTTCCATAGAAGTCCACAACCCCCTACTTCCTAAGCTTATCATATCTTCTTTTTCTCTTCTTAAGGACTCTTTGAGACATTTGTTTAGATTGGGACATAGGGGACTCCCTAGTGGCTTTTATTGACTCAAGGTCAGTTGATTCCACAACTTGGTCTTCTATAGCGGATGACTTATACCAAACAACAATTGTGATCACCATATGAGTCTCTCGCTAAATGTCATGTTAAACTATTCCTATATGTTCCTAAAGATGTTAAACCATGCTCTGATACCAAAAATGTAATATACCACTCTCATAGAACATATACCCGGCATACCAAAATATATTCAAGCATATACCTTACACGAATGGCACATTAAAGTAAACATATTATCTTATTTATGGCATCACACGTATCACAAGATCTTTAAAACATCAAACATTCTCATTTCATTCACAAACATAACATTCATTGTGTCATTACAATTTATAACTCATGTATAAACATTACAAATTATGTGAGAGTTTACAACTCCATACAAAATGTTCAACATAAGATGGGATGCTATACCAAAATATTCTAACTAGACTCTTCAAAATTAGCTGACCAAACTTTTGAGCCATTTTGTCCCCAAAAAGCAGGCACTATACTTTTACTCTATCACCTTAGGAGCTATAACTTCTTTAGACCTGAAAAAAATGTTGAAATTTTGATGAGTTTGCAAACTCAATGAGTGAATTCATCCAGCATAGCATGTAATTCAGTAATTCATACACATCACATTCTTCATATATTTAAACAATTCAATATTTCACCTTAGTTCAATACGGCACGTCAATTCAATCATTCAATAAGACATATCGGTTCGATCATTTAATACATAAGAATGCATATGTAAGTGCACATGTGACTCCAATTCATTTTTACTTTGTTGTGACTGAGCGCTTACACTGTCTTGTACCTGTTGTGGACACCGAGCTCATTTTTATCCGTTGTGGATACCAGACTCATTGTATCTGAGCCTGAGGGTCTTTATCACATTTTTTAGCTTAAAGCTCTTTTTTCATAAGTTGGCTACTCCGATCACAACTCCTTTATCTGTTCATGTATTTTAATGTAATGAGATGCAAAAATTTACAAATTATACATTCAGTATTTGCATTCCATTTATTCACACATTTCACATTTCACATATAATTAGAAAGCACTTCCAATACACTTCCAGATATCAAACTCCTCAGACCAACAATGTCTGGAATCATCACATTCATATAAATAACAATTCAATAATTACAAGTTAATCAAAATCAATTCATTCATAGTGAGAAATATCTAGGTTAACTCACTACACATATAATTCAAACAGAAGCACACATATAATTGATTTTACACATCTAAGTTGACTCACAGTACGCTTCAGTTAAGCTGTTGCCTTGATGACCCGATAATGTCTGTATAATGACGATCAATTTTTGATTCTTTAATTATGCAATATGCAAATAATTCACATATTGCTAAGTTTATCATTCACATAATTTTTCAACCATGCACATGTATATGTGCTATGTCTAATGCATGCTTAATTGACTTTTCCCGGGTATGTATTCTTAATCACAAGTCTTAATCATTCAAATATTATAACCTGTACATAACTTGTTTAAAATTAGGTTATGCCTTAAGTAAGTTTGATTTCTATAAATTCATTATTCATACGTTCCCCAATCCTTTTCTAACATTATATATTAACACAATTTTCCTAATTCTTATTCATTCATACCTAATTCATATGACTTATATCCTTTAAATCACATTTGCATTCATAAGAACATATTTGTACCTTTAACAACTCATAAATTCCAGATTTAAGTACATTGATATCAAAACAATTCATTCCTTAAGTTAAAATATCAATTAACAACATAGACTTATCAAACCCTTAACCAATTAATCCAACATTAAACTAGGTTCATCTCAAGCTCTAATTAAGTCCAATTGCACCAAAGTAAAGTGACTTATCCTTAGTTGTTTCAATAATCACACAAAACAAAAATTTTCCATTTCAAAGGTGGGATGAGTGACTTGAAAATTTTCTATCCATTTTCCTTCAATTTTTTTTCCAAATTTTCACATCTTTATACCAAATTCGTAGTACCTTCATCATAGTCAATTAATTATGCCTCAATTATACTTCAATTCCTCATCAATTTCATCTCCAATTCAACTCAAAATTATCCATTTGGTAACTAATAAACTATCTATCTTTCATGCATCAAAAACCAAAATAGAAATTATCATTCACTATCATACATGTAGTCCTAGGGTTTTTTTTAATTCGTGAACACTTCACTGGCATCTTTCTTGAGCATAAATTCACCTTCATTAAAATTCAAATCTTAATCTAAATCATCCATATAACAACCTTTAACCTACTGCTCTCATGCATTAAAACAAAATAGAAAAGTAACCAATTCATTCAATAATTTTCAGCACAACTTCATCATCAATACCTCATATAATTCATCCCAATTCATTTATCATAAGATTTCTATCACACATGCCACAAAGATTAGAATTTTCACTTACTTGTTTAGCTCTAACTACACCTCAATCAACAAGCTATCGTAGCCCTCCAAGCTTGTAAGCAAAATTCCAAGAATAAGGGGTTTCAGTAACAAGATGAAGACGACAGAATATTGGATTGGCAAAGTGTAGAATTTTGGGCAAAACCTAAAGTTGTGAGGGTTGAGTATGTATGCCGATAATGAGAGAAGGAAGAAGAAGATAGCATGTAACAAAAACAAAAGAGAAAATGGTCCTCCATGTGTGTGGGTGTCATGGGGTATAGGTGTATGGTGAGTGTTGAGACACTTGTCATAACACTTGTCAATTAAAGACCTAAGCCATATGTCTTATTCTTAAACTACTAAATGTCACTCCATAACTACCCCATTTGTCTTATAGTTTCCCAAGCCACTTGCCACCCAATTACGTAAGCCATTTGTCACTCAATTATCTAAGCCATTTGTCTCTCAATCTTACTGCCACGTGCCACTTATTTCTACTGCCATGTGTCAACTTATCTTGCCACTTGGCATTTTTCATAGTCCAATTGTATATATTAATTCATAAATCTCCCAATTGTAACAATTAATTCCAAATTACTAATTGTACATCAAACCAAAATTCAAGACATAAATAATACACAATTATATCGAAATCATTTTAAACCTTTAATAACCTGAATATGTCAATTTAGTGCATATACTGTCCTTACAACGTTTCTAAATCATGATTCATGTGTGTATGTGAATATAGTGCATGTAAATGAAATGCATTTCATAAATTCTCAATGATATTACTCATGTGCAATAGTCTAAGGTTCTAACCTTTAGTATGGAAATAGGCTATTACACAATCCTTTAACCATACCTTTGGGTTCAGCTTCTACACTTGACAATGCCACCACCTTTTGCTTCTTACTCCTCCATCTCACCAAATTCCCTCCCATGAAAGTAAAATATCATGAAGTTGATTTTCGATCCATGACATTCCTAACCTAATCTGCATCTGTATAATTTTCAATATTTAGGTGACCATTCTTAGTGAATATCAACCTTTTTCCTGGTGATCCTTTTAGATATTGAAGAATCCAAAATACAGAATCCATATGGTTTTCTTTCATACAATGCATAAACTGACTTACTATACTCACAGCATATGTAATGTCAGGGCGAGTGTGTGACAAGTAAATCAGCTTACTCACTAGCCTCTGGTATCTTCCTTTATCAATTGGTGCTTGATCTGAATATAATCTAAGTCTATGATTTTAAACCATTTGGAGTATCTATTGGCTTGCACTTCAACAATCCAACTTCTGCTAATAAATCCAGCACATATTTTCTTTGAGAGAGAAATATCCCCTTTTCCGATCTTGCCACCTCTATCCCTACAAAATATTGAAGTCCACCCAAGTCCTTCATTTCAAATTTAACAAACAACTGTTTTTGCAATTTTGAAATTTCCTCAATGTCATCTCCCATAAAATCATGTCATTGATGTAGACGAGCAAAGCGGTCACCTTTTCCTATTTATGTTTTAAGAACAACGTGTGGTCCAAATTACTTTGACAATATCCATATCTTTTAATAGCTAGGTTGAATCGACCAAACCATGCCTAAGGGAACTACTTTAGTCCATACAGTGCCCTTTACAATTTGTATACAAATCTGGTTTCAATTTCTGAAGAGACAGTATAACCTGGAGGAATATCCATATAGACTTCTTCTTTAAGATCACCATGAAGAAAGACATTCTTTACATCTAGTTGGTGTACAATCTATATTTGCTGCAAGAGATATAAACTGTAACATCTCGTCACCAATGGGATGGGTACAGTAGATTGCATTCATATTTAGCATGCTCATGTATTATTTAGTTATGAATAATTGGATAATTGGGCAATTATTGCA
>JANIJH010000004.1:8484803-8496352 GCA_024520975.1 Erythroxylum areolatum
CTCACTTGGTCACCTCTCTAATAAAACATTAATCAATTATAAGGATAAATCAATAAGAAAATCCTCCAACCAAACCCTAAATTCCATTATATATATACATATATTTATTTTGTCTCCTTGTAACCCCGTTACCTGCTCCTTCCTTGACCTTACGAATGCCACAGTTTGCAAATCCAACAAGATCAGAATCATGTATTAATTAGAACCTGAAAAAGATAATTATAATCTCCATATCTCATCATATACTCGCGAGCTTATCATATGCCGGAACATGAGCTGTTCCCTTATAGTCAACCATTGTCTTCGCGGCTTTTAAATTTGTTAATTACCTTCACCATCGAGCGGCAATTAAATTTAATTCTCATGTCTAATTAGCTTTAATCGTTTAGCACTCTTTACAAAGTAGTCTTATTAAAGAATAAATGGAAGAAAATAAACTAGGGAAAAAAAAAAAGGCAGGGGATGCTGAAGGTGTGTTGTAATTATGAGAGACAAGTCGTTGACCAAGTTAGATGATGATGTGGTTGCGGTAAGTCATAATTTGATGGCGTCAAGTTGATCAAGTGAAATGCAAATGCCCGTGATCTTGAATTTAGTTACTTTTTAGCGGAAAATGGAAGGTTTCACAAGTTGAGCTTTAATTCAGACAATGTCATAATGATTGCTGTACATCATATGGCTATAAACATAGGACTACAACCTTCTCTTACTTATGGCTTTTTAAACATCAACTAACTGTTTAAGTCGATTTATATTCAAAGAAAAATTCAGTTGTATGCAAGCTTCAAATTTAATCAGATTTTGAAAAAAAAAGTATTATTACTAAAATATAATGTTTAAGTTATGAACTTAATTACATAATCAAAATATGATTATTATTATTATTAATATTATTGTTAAATAAAAAAAACTTTTATTTTTAATTGATAATAATAATAATCACTAATGACTAATAAAAATTGGCCACAAAATTTGTTCGTTTGAAGAGTTTTCTTATCACTTTTCTGGAGGACTGACGTGATAGGTTTCTTTTTGGTGTTTGGGGTTCTTATATGGCCAGTATAAATCCAAACCTTCTTTCTATTGTAGCTCCATATTAACTTTGCACTTAAATTGGTGATGTTAACTAAGTTCCATCAATTCAGAACGCACCAAAATGATGTGTTTGTGATGTTTAGGAGTCAGAGAGTAAGGTTCTTATCCTTTTCGATGTTCAAATCGTTGAATTTTGTACTTAGCGACATTGAAGATCCACTATCTAACATCATATAGTACCTCCCGATTCTCATACTACTAGCTACCATCCGACGTTATAGCCTGATTCAAGTCGGGAAATGATTGTCAAAGGCTTGGAGCAAATAGACATTCCCTATTCGTATGTTAATGAAGACAATAGCTGTAGCACTTTCTTAGAGATCCGAAGAAAGATTGTGAGACCGAACCACCTTTCAATTGTATTTCAGGTGCCAATTTTGAACAAATCAAGTAGATCATTGGCCGACAATAGTTATCCGCCAAATATGACGAGAAGATCCGACAATATGTGAGGTTGAACTAAGCTTGTGCTGTCTAGGTTCATTTACTTACACGACTGGTTGGTGTCTAGATGGGATGGTATTTAGGTAAAGACGGTAGCCATTTGTCCTGGATGTATGGCTTTGCTACACATTTCAAGATCGAAGAACCCTGAAACTGACCTCATTAAAGCACTGCCCACTCCATGTTCATCCCTACAAAGTAATGGAGAAAACTAGCAAGGTATTAGATAAGACCTGGGTGTTGGTGGGGTCTCTACATGCACACATAATGTGTAATATGTGTTGGTCCAATTAAGCCCCACCTAGGGGCCGTGTCCTAAATGATTTTGCCCCTCTTTAAGGTTCAAAAGTAATTCCAAAAAAGGAAGTACGATGGGCTGTTTCTCATCAAAAAGGGGCGTTTCCGATGCAGGAATGCCTTTGTTAAATTGATATATCAGTCAAGCCATGTTTGGTTAGGTTATAGGTCTCAGAAAAGGATCTCGCATGATCAAAATGCACGTAGAAAGCACCTTCAACTCTATTTGTATTGCCATTTGATATTCTACTTTAAGAGTTGGTTTTAATTCCCTAATCAGTTGCAACGACTACATTTATTCATGATTATATTTATATCATTTACAATTGTCGATATAATTCAAAATTTCCCCATCTTAACGAACAAATAGGAGGCTGTAAACATAATTGCAAGCCTCTCGTTGATATATATTAAGGGCGTATAAAAAGGCAATTAATGAATTGGTTTATTTTATGATTAGCCTATATTAATTACGATTAGTCACCTCATGTGGAAGGGCCTACCCCATGAATAGCGAGTATTGTTTCTGAGGGTCCCAAAATTTAGCGAGAAAAACTCTACCCCACGCATCATTTCTAAGGATGTGTCACATTCTTCATGTCAAGTACAATAGACCAGACTAGAAGATCATAGCCAAAGAGATGAGTGGGGAAAGTTGCAGGAGAACCATACAAAGGGATCCAAAACTTCCATCGATAACATTTGACGTCAACAAAATGCGACTCCAGATCCTAGCCGTCCAGGAGTGGCGTCCTGTGATGGAGAAGAAAGGTGACGTTTGCATGGTAAAAAAATCTCATGATTAATCATCGACGCCGTGGACCACGCTCTACTTTCATGTCAAAAGGGTAAGAAAATCTCCATGATCATGCACAGAGCTCAAGTGGTGCATAGTAACGATCGAGATTCTCAGACCCACCATTGACTCTTTTCTCTTTACCTCCTCATTACCCTACAAAATGAAGTAACAGCGACTGTTTAGTTTCTAACAAGCGTTGTTGTGGGGTAACAAGTAATATTTATATTCCTTGGTTCTTTTCTCCGTTTGGGACGCAGGAAAATTGAAGGGAAAAGTTGTGTGGACATTTAACTCGCATCATCAATAACAGTGATTGTCGGCAAACCCGTTTTCAACTAAGTGTCACAGGCGTCAGCTTCATAGTTTTACACCTGTTTGCCTCCATTTAATTATCCAAGTGTCAATGTGTTGCCCAATGCTTGCCAAGCATTTCCTATCATAATTTTTTTAAACTGGGAATAATAGAATATTACAACTGCTTTTCGCTCTAACTTTATAACAGCTGACATCTAATTTTACATACCGCCAAGTTAATTTGTCAGCTGTTGCTCGGACAAATCTCAAATAGCTGTTCACAATTCTCTGAAAATATTCCCTTAGTTTTCAATGTATCGAATGATTTGATGGAGCAAATTTCAATGTATCTACTCATCATGATAATAGAAATTATAATAAATATAGTAAAAAATTGAAATAAAGTTACAGAGTATTACCTCAAAATAGATATAAAAATACCATTGATCTAATTATTATATATTACAGAACATATTTTTGTCATTCTTTACCTGTTTCTGTCTTAGTGCAACAAGCTAACTAAGCATCCTCGAGTTATAACAGTGACAAAGAAGAAACGTTAAAGAGGAAACAAAACGCTGCCTTTCTGATGGATCGCCAATTCCAAAGTGAAAAAGAAAATAAAGCCTAATGAAATGGAAGATGTTTAATGTCTTATGGACCCACAATCCACCAAAGGATTGCGATGAAGTGAACCGTAAAAGTTTTGTGTCGTAACGGTTCCGATGATTGCCCAAAGAAGCTCTGGCTTTCCAGATTTTATTTTATTTTATTTTCGTTTTTCACTCTGAATTTTCTGACACACTCCCCAACACGTGTGGAATGCCCATTGGCGGGACCCATCAACTAACATCAGAGAACTGTAAATCCCACGTCACATCTCCACCGTACCTCCACGTCAGCTATAGCTGTCTTTGCTGTCAACACAAGTCATCGGTGTTCTCGTACTCTACACAATAATTGACGTTTCGACAAGTAAATGTTCTGTATTTACCTCTTTTGTGTAGGGGGTTCCTTCAGATTACTGGGGTCCAATTTTATTTTCCAAGTTGCGTTGGGACAAAATGATTATATGAGCTAGCTAGAGATCCTGGGAATTCGCAAGTTCATGTTCATTGCACAAGGACCTGTACGGTCCTGCCTGAGGTTTGCAATCCATTTTGACATCGAAGTATGCAAACGATTAATCAAGACGGTGACATTTCTTGATTTGTTACATTTCTCTAATAAAGACCAGAAAGAAAGGGGGGGAAAAGAAAAGGACAATTTATTCGTGCATCGCTGTCCACACGACTCTACTTTGGTTTCACTTTCACATCATATGCCTAATTCCATGTTTTTGACTTATTAAAAGTCTTCCTGGTGGAGCGAAACAAACGGTGGAGAAGCAATTGAAAGCTCCATTTGTACATAGCCTTCTACTAATTCAATGACAAGATAGTCTTCCACTAATTCAATGACAAGATAGTCGGCTTTTAAACCCTTTCATCGAGCAACAAACAGTATGGACATTAACGCATGTACAAGGTTTTAAATCATAAATTGCATGTCATGTTTTAGTTTTAGATTATTGTGGAAACTGGATTTCGAGACAAGCATAATTGCTGTTAATTTTGGTGCATTTGCAACAACAAATTTAAGTATAATTCTAATGTTACTATTGCAGTTGACTACAATTAAAAATCCTGCGCTGTCATCAATATCTTGTATGACAACTATGAAATATTAAGCCGTACAAATATATTTCATGAGTGGCGGTCACTTTCAAGCAGAATGTTTAACCAACGCTTCAATTTAGGACAGTCTCGTCTATCAAAGAGAACAAATCACAGATTCACAGCTCAGATTTACAAAGCACAAACGCTATAAGAGATAATCCTAACTGACAGCGTATATTAAGTAGAAGATTCTCTAGATGAGGGTAGCCCCACAAGCTATCGAGAGGTGGTCGACTCTAAAAACCCTAAAAACAAACAAACTAACAGGATTTCACCAGCAGCTATCCTGAACATCTGAAAATTGGCCACTAAATAAAACCACTATCGAGAGTGGACTTCGAAGCAGCAACTAACAAGAGCGATCCTCTAGATAGCAAGAAGTGGTGGACAATGACATGATAGACCTAGTGGTGGTGTTAGTGTGTAGATAACGGAGTTTCTGATTACGATAAATGAATATCTGAAAAGGGGGAAAAAAAACTTCGATAGCTTGATGTGCGAAGAAAATAAAGTCGAAAAATTGGAATTAAAGTATTGTATTGATTTTTTTATGTGTGTTACTTTAGAACCTCCGTATTTATACATAATTTAATATAAGATGAATCAATTTCACTTTGTTATAATCCAAACTACATGATCTATACTAAATGATAAGATGAGACATGATCTTATCTAGACTAAGATAAGTTGATACTAAGATAAGGTTATGTAATGTAATTATCAGCCCCAGAACATTGAGCTTGAGACTTAACTTCAAAAAAAGGAGTAGAAGCTAATGGTTAGGAGGCAAAGTGTCAAGTAGTATGAACGTGACGATATTTCGCCAAATAAAGAAGTTGTTGTCAAGAGTTGTAATAATGAAATTGGTGATTACAACAGTGAAATGTTAATAGTCACTTATTTCGCCAAATAAGGTAGTTGTTGTCGAGAGATATAATAACAAAATTGGTGATATTGGTAATCAGTGAAGTGTTGATAGTCTCCATTTGTGGGTTTTTTGTTTATATTAGTGTAGTAGGGCTATGTTTCTGATTGGTAGATGTAGCAAAGATGAAAAAAAAGAAGAGAAAAGTTGAGATGTAGCTCAGGTAGGCTATGATGCCATGAAAGAAAATAAAGCTGATAAATTGGAAGTAGAGTGTTGTATTGATTTTCTAATGCGTGTTGCTTTACAACCTCCACTGTATTTATACATTGATTAGGATAAGATTAATCAATTTAACTTTGATGTAATCTAAATTACATGATCAAGTTGCGCATGATTTAATCTAAAATAAATGATAAGATGAGATATTATGTTAAACTAAGAGAAGTTGATACTAGGATAAGGTTATCACATATAATTACAACTAAAAAAAGATGTAGAAGATATGTTGTTATCAACCTCCTGTAAGATAATGTTTGAAAGAATATTGAGCTTGTGATGTGACTTCAAAAAAAGGAGTAGAAACCAATGATTTGGTTTCTGCTTAAGGAGATGAAATGTCATCAATTGATTCATAGTACTTGGACAGAGTTATGGATCTGTTAATATGCCCGATTAAGTTACAGGTAAGTAATATGACTTTGACTTAAATAAGGTAGTTGTTGTTGTAGAAAGTTGTAGCAATAAAATTGTTGAGGTTTGTAATCGGTAATAGGGTGCTGATAATCTCTTGATTTCTCTAGATAAGGTAGTTGTTGTTGTCAAGAGTTTTAGTAACAAAATTGATGATATTGATAATCGGTAGTGAAGTGTTGATAGTCTTCATTTGTGAATTTTTTTTGCATATAATAGTATAGTGGGGTTGTGTTTATGGCTGATAGATGTAGCAGAGGTGAAAAACAGAAAAAAAAAAAAAAGTTAAGAGTTACTTGCTTTGATATCATGAAAAAAAACTAGAGCTGATAAATTGGAAGTAGAGTATTGTATTGATTTTTTTGGTTTGATATAAAATGCATCAATTTAACTTTGATGCAATTTAAATTACAAGTTGTGCATGATCTAATCTAAACGAAATAATAAGATGAGATATGATGTTATCTAAAATAAGATAAGTTGATAGTAGAATAAGGTTATGTTATGTAATTACAACTGAAAAAAGATGTAGAAGATGTTGTGTTATGAATGTGCCCGAGCTTCCGAGCAAAAGTAACGCTTAATAAGCTCAACATTGCCTCGTAGAGTAACTCGGTTGTATTGTAATAAGAGAGGTAAAAATAAAATAGAAGTGAGAGTTATGAATTTAGGGTTTGCATACGGCAGTAGGTGATCAAACATAAATTACTCTTCTGTAGGGAAAAAGGGATGGAATGATTTGTGATTTTAAATATTTTTAATAAATTGAAATAAACCTTTAAATCTTGAAGAGGAGCGCTAATTTATTTCATCATTTAAGCACTTATTGGTTATATTTGATCTTTCATTTATCATCAGATATGTACTTTATTTCCAAAATGTGTTAAAGCAAATAAATGAGAAAGAATAAAACTGGGAAAAAGACGAGACAAAGGAGATATTATAGGTAAAACAATTTTCAAAGAACAAAATAAATGTGAAATTTATGGGCTCTACGACATCATCTACCTTAGAAAACAAAAATGTTTGCACCTAAACGCGACATTACGTGAATGCTTGTTGGTACAAGGAACAATACATGCATACAAGCTCGATCATCTTCTTTTCCTAATCTCTAATTATATAGTGTGATATGTTCAATGCATCTACTATTATTACTATTCCCGGGTATCCACCAGTCCTTGCCCCCATCATTTATAAACGACATGTCTTGAGTTTAATTAATTGTTTATGAAAGAATTATTTGCTTTGGACTTAAAAAGTTTTCAGTAAATCAAGATGCCTTGACTTCTTTAATATTTGAATCCCGATAAAAGCTGTTAGGGCTGATCAGATACTTGCAATATGTGACTAGTGGAGAGTAAAAGTGCAATTATCACATTTAATAATTTATTCAATACACATTAAAGCATATAATTTATGAACTATTATATATATTCAACAATTTTTATGCACACTATCGGTTCATCATTGTATCATTATTATCAACACTCAATTGAAATCTCGCTAAGACGCAGGTTCTCAAGAGGTGTGATAATACGTAGTCTTATATTTACTGTAATGATTAATATAAAAATAATTTTAGTAAAAGAGATTAAAAAAACTTTTTACTAATGCTAATGATAAATTAATCAATTTTTTAAAGTCGATACTAAAAATATCAGGATGAAATCAAAAAGATTTAATTGAAGCATGAGCTCAAGTTTGAATTATATAGAAGAGTTTAATGATGTGACAAATGTATATTGCAAAAGATAACGATTTTGAAGATACGATACTGCTAATCAACTGGTTGTTTGAAATCTTGTATTGGCTATAATCGAGATGTCCTTGAACACAAGAAATATCTGATACTCGCAACATTTTACCCATCCATCTCTTTCCAAAAGGATGACAACCCAATTGACAAGAAAGATCAACCATCTGCTTTTGGGGTAATGGGATTAGACGTTGTGCTTAGTCCTTATTAAATTCCCTAATAATTTCCTCCTTGCTATTGGACAACTACGTGTGACTTGATGGGATTAGATGATAGGATGCTTCGCTTGGAACTTGATGTTAACGGCCCAAGATCAGTACACCTCTATCCACCTATGCCCCACATTGAGCACCCCACGTTCCTTCCTCTTTCGACTAAGCAAAAGGCCCTTTGCCACATAAGAGAGAAGAGGTCTATTCAATTTGATGAAACTTAATGCATCCCACTTATTATTAGGCCCATTCACAATTAGAGGCAACATTAGCACATGCACTTGCCTCTTGTAGTCTTACTAAATCTTCAATGAGCTCTTATTAACTTTAATCATTCCACTTGGAAAATAAATTTCTCGGGTCCTTTTCGTTGTTCAGTAATGCTTACCTCATCTTCTTCCCCATTAACTCAATAGTTGTCACATAATCACTTACTAATTACATTATGTAGCATGGAAAATCCAGATGCTATTGAATTTTTACTTTGAATGCTTTGAATAGTGGGTATATTCCCCTTAACTTGGAGTAATGACATTTGATGATTACCTTTTGGCTGTAACTAGTGTGGGATGAGAGTCAACTGTCAACAAAAGTAACATCATTGATACAAATTTGGGAGATATATAATTAGGCATGTAATGAACCATAATCATATGTATATTTGTTCAGCATACTCTTAAGATTTCAATCAATTTCAGTCTAATAAAATCAATAGTTCTTTGGCACTTCACGCGAAGTTGCTCATACTTCCTAAAAATGACTGAAGTTTTGTGCTGATGTTAAATGAATTCGATTATTAGTTCAATGTATAATTGCAGCAAGTTTTATTTATTTATTTGTCAGATTTTAGCAGAGAGTGCACGCAATTATAGGAGTTGGCTTTAATAAACTGTACTAGTAGCTTTTAAAGTGTTGAACAAAGCAAACGCATGTGAGAAACGATTGATAACCCCACATTCACTAAAATCCACAAGTGTTCTTAAATGCCTTTCTACTAGTTTTTCTCTCGCAGTGGTCCTTAGAACTACTTGGACTTCTGTTACAGACACGGTTCACGTCCATCCATAATTGATTTTGACTTGTTTCGACAAGCAACTCAACGGCGGCCCAATACAAATGGTCCACACTCCAAGCCGACCACGGAAAATCAATTTTTTTATAATTCGTCGAATTAATAATAAAAAATATGGATAAATTCTTAATGTTTCTATTTTTCAATAAATTTTTTTATTGTTTTGTCGTAATATATTGGTTTTTATTGATATTAAATATTTACACATCAATTGTTAAAATATTAAATTTTAGTAATGTATTTTTATTTTCTTATAATGTTGTGATATATAATATTAAAATTTATTTGAATTTTTATCAAAAATTTTAGAGTAAATATGATTGTGGTATTAAATCTTAAATGGTAAAATGAGTTTTAAATCTTAAATGGTAAAATGACTGATGGACTCGGTGAGATTAAGGTTTTTTGCTCAGTTCAAACTTCAAATTGTGACTGGCCTCGGCGAGTTGAACTTTTTAAAGCATGGCCTAAACCCGATTATTATGGGTATAAACGTTATCGAAAACGGAGTAAGCGATTGCGCCGAAACTGGTGGCGAGTCGGTGAAAGGATCCTTTGGATCTATCTCAAAGTTTGAATGCGTTTTAATAATTTTTAAAAAAATTTAAAAAATTGTTGTTATTATAATATTCTATTATATTTAAGAAAACAGCAATAATAAAATTATTAGATTTTTGTTAATGCTTAGTAATTTAGTGTCTGTTTGTTTCATCTTTTAGAAGGTGAATAAACATTTTTTTCCACCTCAAAAATTGTTTTGAAAAAAAAAGTGTTTGACTGTAAAATCTAAAAGTATTTTTTTCATAGAAATAACTTTTTTGGAAGTTGAAATACAACTTTATGAGAATTTCAAATTTTGAGCTTTTCAAAAAAGTACTTTTCAGGTAAATTTTTCAGATCAATTAATGAATATATTTTTTAGTCTTCTTTACCCTTATGTTTTTTACACATAATTTCCATAATATCCACAAACACATCTTTACGTTTATCTTGAGATTTATATAATATTATTTGACTTTTTTTTATATCTTTTAATATTTATTTTTGATATTAGTTTTACTTATATTATAATCCATATAAAAGATTTAGTTAGTTATATTTTTATTTATGTTTGATATGGTTTAAAATTATATAATAATTAATATATTGTGCTTTGCACATTATTTAATATATTTTAAATAATTTTTATATACATAAATAATTTTTATTATAAAATAAAATAGAGTTAAAATTAGAAGTGCTTTTTATTTTTATGTTGTCAAATAGTCTATTGTATGAAGCTCTTTCAAAAAAGCTCATTTTTAAATGACAGCCAAACAGTCAAATGGTTTCTTAAAAAATTCTTTTTAGAAAAATTTTACTGATAAAAGCTCTACTGATATAAGCTCATCCAAACAGACACTTAAACAATAACGTAATATCATATTAGACAAATTTATCACATTGACATAATTTTAAACATAATTTCTAAATATTTACAAATATTAAAATAAATTCTTACCATTATTTTTAATATTATTTTATATAATTTAAAACTAAATTGTAAGATAATACTAACCAATAATAATTTTTTAATTTTTTGAAAAATGTACTTCTGATCTTAAACTTACCTAAATTAAAGTTACGAGTAAAGATTTTGCATAAAGGAGTAACAAGTTTGTAGTAAGAAAATTTTGACCCGTTGAATTCAACCTTTTGGATAAAACAGAAGACATGAATTCTAGCCTTCAAGGGCTTCCCAAGATCGAGTGGAAAGAATTAAGACACATTTTACCTGATCATCTAAAATAAGTCTATTTGAGACACGTCCGAATTAAAAGCTTTACCTAATCACTTAAAATATGTTTATTTTTGAGTGACAAAGTTGATCATTTCAAAAAAATTGACTAAAGAACAATAGGAAAAATTAGTGACACTATTTAAAAAATACAAAACTACAATTGGTTGGACGTCAGCGGACATAAAAGACATCAGTCTGGCGACTTACACGTATAGGATTCTTTTAGACGAGAATGCTAAACTAAAACGGGAACTATAAAACAGACTCAATCCAACAATGAAAGATGTGATGATAAAAGAGATTTTAAAACTTTTAGTTGTACAAAATATTCTTGTAAATTATGGCCAATACTAAATATATAATTAGTGATTTCAAATCTAGAGGTTAATCATTATATGACAACTTTATGTAAGATAGAGTCTCTGTTTGTGCCGTTTGAAGAAATGAAGGATCCTAAAGAATTGATATTTCTTTTAGTTTTAGTTGTTGAATCTCTCTTAGAATCTCGTATTATATTAGTC
>JANIJH010000004.1:8522608-8536562 GCA_024520975.1 Erythroxylum areolatum
TGTGTTCGAGTCGTGACTCACGCAAGTGCCAAAGAGGACAATACCTGGAGTGATGGCGGTAGAGGCCGGGCTCTACAAGAGGAATCAAACATGTAGCTAAATAATTCACCACATAGACAAACCATAGAAGCTTTTCATTTACTTTGAGTAACCACTCATCTACGAAAGTCTCTTGGATAGTTATCGGTGGCTTCGATTCCTCAAGCTCTAATCGAGATAGATAGTCGACCACTGCATTTTCTGTCCCCTTTTTTTCTTTGATTTCTACATCAAACTCTTGCAAAAGTAACACCCATCAAATAAGTTGCGTCTTAGCATGTTTCTTTACAAACAAATATTAGATTGTCACATGATCTACGAAAACCATAACTTTGGACCCAATAATATACGACCGAAACTTGTCCAAAGAAAACACAACTGCTAACATTTCCTTTTCTGTAGTAATGTAATTTTAATGGGTGTCATCTAGGGTCCGGCTAGAGTAGTAGATAACCCTGAACACTTTCTCTCGCCTTTGGCCTAAGTCTGCTCCAACTGCGAAGTCACTCGCATCACACATAATTTCAAACGATTGTTGCTAATCAAGTGTGATCATCATAGGAGCTGAAATCAACTTTTTCTTGATCAACTCAAAAGCCTTCAAACATTTCTCATTGAACTCAAATTTCACATCCTTCTCCAGGAGATTACAAAGGGGTTTAGCAATCTTGGAGAATTCTGTCATGAATCTCCTGTAAAACCCTGCATGTCCAAGGAAACTACGAATATCCTTTACATTTGTCAGTGGAGGAAGCTTTTCAATAGTGGCTGTTTTGGCTCGGTCCATTTAGATGCCATGGGCAAATCCTTTGTGACCTAACACAATTCCTTCCCTCACCATAAAAGGCATTTCTCCCAATTGAGCACCAAGTTGGTGTCCTAACATCTTTTCAACACTAGAGACAAATTATGTAAGCACTTATCAAATGAATAACCAAAAATGAAAAAAATCATCCATAAAGACTTCCATGAAATTCTCAACCATATCTGAAAAGATAGCCATCATGCGATGTTGAAATGTAGCAGGAGCATTGCAAAGACCAAAAGGCATGCGCCTAAATGTAAGTGTGCCAAAAGGATAAGTGAATGTGGTCTTTTCTTGATCTTCAGGTGCAATGGCTATTTGGTTATATCTTGAGTATCCATCTAGAAAACAGTAAAAGGCATGTCCAGCAAGTCTATCCAACATCTGATCTATGAATAGCAAAGGAAAATGTTCCTTCCTAGTGGCTTTGATTAACTTCCTATAATCCATGCAAACCTCCATCCAGTGATTGTCTTAGTGGAAATAGTCATCTTTAACTATAGTGAATCCACCTCTTTTAGGAACAACCAGAGTAGGACTAACCCATGAACTATCAGAAATTGGGTAAATGATTCCAGCCTTAAGCCACTTCTGAATCTCGTTCCTAACCACTTCCTTTATTGCTAGATTCAATCTTCTTTAAGGTTCAATGCTAGGGGTGAATGACTCCTCCTTAAGAATTTTATGCATTACAATAGAAGGACTAGTTCCTTTAATGTCTGAAATTGACTAATCCAATGCATTTTTTAACTCCCTTAAGACCCTAAGCAATTTTTCTTCTTCTAAAGGAGTCAATGAAGATGAAATAATGACACGAAAAGTTTGATTAGCACCCAAAAATGCTTATTTCAAATTTTTAGGCAAGGGTTTCAAATCAATCAATAGGTGCACATTTTTCACATCACCAACAACATCAGCATTAGTTACACAAAACAAAGGCTCGATTTGATAAAAAATTTTCAAGCATTCAAAAGAATCCAATACCATCATAAAACAAGCATCATCATTATCTATAGCATCTTTTCTAAACATACCTTCTAAACATGTCAATAATGGTCTTTAACTATAAGGGAAGGAAAAGATGTTACCGCACAAGATGATATGACATCTACTCGGTTGCAAGTCGGTGTATCACTTAGATGTTTGAGCAATATGTATATGTTGAACCTCACCTTCTCGTCGTTTACATGCAAGGTTAGTTCTCCTTGTTGCACATCAATCACTGTGTCTCTAGTAGCCACAAATGGTCAACCAATTATGATTGAGATCTCTTTATCTTCTTCCATGTCGAGCACCATAAAGTCTACAGGGAGAATAAATTTGTCAACACGAACAAGAACATCTTCTATAATACGTCAAGGATAAGTGAAGGAACGATTGGCTAATTAGAAGCAAATTGTCGATGGCTTGACTTCTCCTAATCCCAACTTTTGGAAGATGGAAAGAGGCATAAGATTTATGCTTGGCCTCATATAACAAAGCACTTTACCAAAATGTGTGTTGTCAATCTCACACGGAATTGTAAAGCTTCCTAGATCTTTCAATTTCTGTGGTAACTTTCTTTGCAAGACTGCACTACACTCATCAATCATCAATACCATCTCATGGTCTCCAAATCTCCTCTTTTTGGTGACAATGTCCTTAATAAATTTTGCATAATTCAGTACTTGCTCAATAGCTTCAATCAAGGGAATGTTGATCTCAAGTTTCTTAAAGACTTCAAGGAATTTTGAAAATTGATCATTGATTTTCTTCTGTTGAAATCTTTGAGGATATGACAATCTAGGGATGATTTTGTTTGTAGTTTCCCTTCTAATTTCTTCTCCAAGTTATCTTCCTTCTCAACTTGCGTAGGTGCACTTACTTCTTCACAAGTATTCTTTCCTTTGTTATCATTGGATCGAGTGGAGCTTTTTTCTTTAGGTTTCACCTCTTCCAATTCTTTTCCACTTCGAAGAGTGATGGCCTTGCACTGCTCTCTCGGGTTAGTTTTAGTATTACTTGGAAATGTCATCTGATTCAAATTCCCGACAGCATTTGCAAGTTGTCCTAATTGAACTTCCAAACCCTTCACTGAAGTCCCCATACTGGTTACTTACATCTTTAGCTCATCCATCTCCTTTTTGTTCTTGTGGAAACGGTTCCTTGTCTCAATTACAAGAGTGCCAATCATTTCTTCCAAGGAGGGTCTCCGTTCCACTAATGGTGGTCTATATCCAGGTGGGTGGGGCATGTTCGTTTGAATACCATAGTTATATTGCTCCTTAGAGTTGTAGACTTGACCATATTGATTTCCCATTGGTTGTGACTTAAATCCCAAGTTCCTTTGGTTAACAAACTGGGCTTGTTCCACTCCCTCATCATTGGTGTAGAATGAATGACTAGTAGCTACCACCTGCTCATTCAGTTTTTCCTCTGACATAAATTTTGAAAATTGATTGGATAGGGCTGCCAATTGGGCAGATAATTGAGTTACTTGGTCCACTTCTAAAATTCCTCTCTTTCCATTAGTTCTTTTGGATGGTCACTGATAGCTATTCGAAGCCATATCTTCCATCCATGCACATGCTTCTTGAAATGTTTTTCTCATTAGAGTACCACCTGCTGCTGCATCTACAATGGTTCGAGTCTAGCCATTCAACCTATTGTAGAACATTTCCATTTATACCCACTCTTGGTATCCATGATGTGGACACTTTCTCAAAAGATCTTTATACCTCTCCCAAGCTTCATGCAATGGTTCTAAGTCATACTGTCTAAATGTACTGATCTCAACTCTTAAGTTTGCAGCTTTACAAGTTGGAAAAAATTTAATCAAGAACTGTTGTGCCACCTCTTGCCAAGTTTGCATTCTATCAATAGAAATTGAATGAAGCCAATTCTTTGCTTTGTCCCGAAGAGAAAATGGAAACAAAGTGAGCCTAATGTCATCTTACATTACCCCTTCAGTCTTGATAGTGTCATACAATTCTTAGAAGCTTACAAGATGATCATTTGGATCCTCCATTGGTGCCCCTCTAAATTGATTTATACGAACCAATTGATGAGTCTAGGCAAAATATGAAAATTCTGATCATGAACATTATGTCTTTGGATATCGTGATAATTGTCTACCATTGTAGGCTGGAAACATTCTCTGATAGGACGTTGTTATACTTGTTCCTGTTCATTTTCATTATCTCCTCTTCCATTTCCTCCATTCAAATTAGCTGGACTAAGTCTGGCCTCTAACTGAGCTAATCCTTGAGCCATTTCATCCCTCTCTCTTTGAATTCTTTGAAGTTCTTCTGCTTGATTTTTCATTTTCTTTAGCCGATGAATTGACTTTACTATTCTTTCCAACTCTAGGTCAAACTGTCTTTCTTGCCCTCTAGTGGTTCGGGGCATATAATCCTTTTACACATAAGCTACGTAACGAAAAAAAAATTGCAAAAGGAAAAAGAAACAAATAAGTTATTCTACGGATAAAAAGAAAACCAATAAGTAAATATCAAACTAGCTATAAAAGCAAACATTCAAACATTAATCCCCAACAATGGTGCCAAAAACTTGTTCATGAATCACAAGTGCACAGTTGTCGAAGTGAGTAATAAATAGGTAAGAACCGAGTCGTGTCCACAGGGATTATGATAAAGTTCAAATCTATGCTAGCAAACAGTGTTTGAAATCGAGTTCAATGAAATTTTGGGAAATTAAAAGCAATGTAACGAATTATTAAAAACTCAAGGGAATTTCTAAGCAACTACATAATTCAGTGCAACCAAAATAACTATGAATATGATAAATCTATGCAATAACTAATTACAAAAAGAGTGCAACAATTGTCTAACTAAAAGTATTAACGGCAATGAGGAATGAATTTCTCTTAGGGAATGATATCTTCTCCAACCTTAAAATTAACTTAGCTATCCTCCACAAATGAATAATCTTAAACTTGTATACAAATTTTAAGAGAAATTAATCCCCTTCTCCTAAAGGTGAATTAATCTATCCATTCTAGATATCACTTAGTAATCCTTACTCAAGTTTTTCTTTAAATTTTTAAAGTTCTAAACCTAACCTTCTATTTTCACCTCTTAGGTTTCTTGCATTTCCTAACTCACAAGAAAATCCTAGTTAAAATTCCTTCAATCTTCTAGCAAAAATCTCCTTTTTCTAAAGGTGAATTTATACCAAGTTAACTTCCAATAATCCAAAGTAAGAACAATTAAACCCAAGAAAAACAACAAGCATATGATATTCAGTTATGGAATCTAGAAAATTTTAATATTTAAAGCATCATCAAAACATCAAATACCTAAGAGAAATTAAAGGTTCAGCCATAAATCATCATGCCAAGCAATCCATAAGCATAATCCCTAGACAAATTCATGAAGGAATCAAGTATAAATGAAGAACAAAGCTCCCAATCTGCTACAGAACAGCTTGCTCTCCAATCTCCTTTATATGGTTGCTTCTTTAGCACGAATGGATGCTACGTGGTAAAGTGAATGAGGCTTGATGCATTGTTGGTGTGTGGAGTATGTTGGAAGCTGCTGTGTTCTTGAATGGTGGACGTGGATTGTGTGTGTCTATGAAGGTATGGAGAGGCTGCCTTGGTGTGTGCTTAATGAAGGCCGTGCATTAGTGGAGTGAAGTGAGGCTATGGAGGCGTTTTTGTTGGAGTTGCGTGGAAGTGGCTGGCTGTAGAGTAGAGGCTGCGTCCTTTGTGCATAGAGTGGAAGCTGCTGGAGAGCTGCTTGCATCAGTGCTTGAGTGGAATGCAACAACGATGAAAGCTTGAGCTAAGTAGGTGGCCTGGCGACTTTTTTTATTTTGCTGGTGGAGTGATACGTTAATTGAAGGTTGCGGTGAGCATGAGTGCTGTATGCGTGAATGGAGCTTGCTTTTATGAGTTGTGAGATGAAGGTTGTATGTCTTATGGTTGTAGGTGGACTGCGTCTTTTTTTGAGAATGGATCTGTATGGTCTTTGAATGGTGGGGGCTGTGTTGGTGACTGCATGCGTGAATAATTGGAGGTGTTTTATCCGTGAGTCCAGGCTATGTTTGCATGGAGTGGGGGTTATGTTGTTAAAATAGGGACTACGTGCGTAGAGGGACCATGAGTGGAGGCTTTGGTGAGTGTAGTTATAGTGAATGGGTGAGGTGTCAGAGAGTAAATGGAGACTGGCTTTTTTGTGAGTGAATGGAGGGTTCTCTCCCTAAGTCAAGCTACTTTTCTTTGTGAATAAGTGGAGCGTTTTCGTTTCATCTCTTTTCTGTGGCTATGCTACGTCGTTCTACTTATTGCTGCACATATTGGTCTGCTAGATTGTCATTTTGGCTCTGTTGGATTCTACTGACATGCTTCATTTTTCCAACTAAGTTATTTATGCTACTGTGCGTTTCCTTCTTCAATTTAGACAATTTTAGCTTCTTTGTCTCCAAAAGGGCTCCACTTCTCCTAACCTCCAAAAACAATATAAAAACACCATATTAAGGACTATATCCATCCAATATGCTCCAAAAAAAATTCCAAATTGATATGTAAATTAATAACTTATCAGAGACTTTTTCACCTATCTCAAAGAAAGATTCATTTAGAATAATTTTAGCATTGGTGGCTCAATTTGATTTAGAGCTACATAAGATGGATGTGAAAACAACCTTTTTGAATGAGGATCTTAAGGAGGAAGTTTATATGGATCAACCTGAAGGTATTTCCATTGAAGGTAAAGAAAGTACGGTGTGCAAATTGAAGGAGTCAATATATGGACTTAAACAAACTTATAGGCAATGATATATTAAGTTCAATAATATCATTACTTCTTTCGGTTTTGAGGAAATCACTGTTGATCGGTGTATTTACAGGAATATCAGTAGGAGTAAGTTTATATTTCTAGTTTTGTATGCTGATGACTTTTTGTTTGCTGCTAATGACTTAGGTTTGTCTCATAAGATTAAAGGATTTCTTTCAAAGAATTTTGAAATTAATGATATGGGAGAGACATCCTATGTGATTGGAATTTCAATATTCCGCAAGAGATCAGAAGGTTTATTAGGAATGTCTCAGAAAGCCTATATTGAGAAAATTCTTAAGAAATTTAATATGAGCAAGTGTTCAACATATGTAGTCCCTATTCAAAAGGGAGATAAATATAGTTTTATGCAATGTCCAAAGAATGATGTGGAACATAAGGAAATGGAAACAATTCCATATGCTTTTGTTGTAGGTAGTTTGATGTACCTACAAACCTTTAGCAAAGTAATCCTGATGTTAATCATTGGGAGGCTGCAAAGAAAGTGTTGAGCTATCTTCAAGGAAAAAATGATTACATTCTCACTTATAAAAGGTTTGATCATTTAGAAGTGACTAAATATTCAGATTCAAATTTTATCAGGTGTGTTGATAGTAGAAAGTCAACATTTGGCTATCTACTCGTATTAACTGAAGGAGCAATCTCTTGGAAAAGTGCCAAACAGCTGTCATTGCTTGATCTACTATGGAAGTAAAATTTATAGCTTATTATGAGCCTACAATTCATGCATTATTGATACACAACTTTATTTCAGGGGTTAGCGTTATCGATATAGTAAACAAGCCTTTAAAAATTTATTGTGATAATAATTTTGCAATAGTTTTCTTCTCTAAAAATGACAAATACTACAGAGGTGCAAAACATATGAAATTAAAGTATTTTGCAGTTAAAGAGGAGATTCAAAAACAAAGAGTGCATATAAAACATATTAGGAAGGATCTTATGGTAGCATATCCTCTTACTAAGGCTTTACAACCAAAGACATTTAAAGAACATGTGCTTAGGATGGATCTTGGTTGTATCGATGATTAATAATAATGTTTGATGATGATGTTTTAACACTCTTAAGATCAATAATAATAATATGTTTTTAAATTTTATATTTCTTATTCATAATGTTTATTTATACATGATTGTTTGAATAAGAAATCTGTATGTATTTTCATAACAAATATGTGGAATATATGTTGTTTATATACAACTTATGAACTTAAACATAATAAGCTCTTGATGTAGTGGTATGTGGAAGAGAGTATACAACTATACTGTATATGACCGCCATAACCCACATTATGAGATTTGTTGTGTTGAGATGCTTACGATGTTATCGATTTATAAGATTTAATTTTTGCTAGCCTTATGTTATACTATTAAATGTAATGATGAAACATCCGACCAAGTGGGAGAATGTAAGAAATATGGCCTGATGTTATGACCTATATTTTCTGTAGGTCTTAATTTAATAATATATTAAATCTTGACTGTTAATTTAGTACTTGATGGACATACAAGATTTAATGTTAACAGAAAACTATATATAAACTAGTCCTCCCTTTACCCTAATTAAGTACAGACAAAAACAAATACAGAAGAATATATTTGTGTATTGGGCTATCCATCAAGCTATCGTACAAAAACAAGGTTAAGAGAGAGAAACTAGTTTGTGATTGTTAAAACCTTTCTCTTTATATTTTGATGAATTTTGCTCAAGGTAAGTGATTTATTTGCTTCATTTATGTGGTTATTAGTATATTCAAGATCTGAATTGCCATGAATGATTTTCTTATGATTTATGTATTTGATGTTTGAATATCAAGAAAGAAAAATCACCTAAAATGAAAAAAAACCTAAAAAACAAAATCTACTCGTTCTCCCCAGTTCCCATTCCCCCTGCCACTCCTCTCCTCAACCTCAGCATTGGTGACAGTCTCCCTCCTCTCTCCAGACTTGAGTTGTCCTAGTATTAGTGGCATCCTTAGCCATCACTAGTTACCATCATCATCAATCACCATCTCCATTGTCGCTGGTCGCCATCACTAGTTGCCATCGCTAGTCGCCATAAATAGTCATTCACAACATTGTCAGTCGCCATAGTCATTCGCCATCCACGGTCACATCACATCACATCACATCACCCTCTTGTGTTGTGTTATGTTGCAAAATTGTGTTGTGAGTCAAGGTTGTATTTTGCAAGCAAAAATTTGGTGGAAGTGGAACCATGTGTGTGTGATAATTGATTAATTGATAAAGTGATTGCTTGTGTTATAGGCTTGTGGACTTGTGATGTATAATATATGGCTTGTGAATTTGTGATTATGGAACAATGAAATGAAAGTTTGAATTTGTGTCATTCATAAAAATTAGCAGTGTTCTTTGGGAATTAGAATTAGTTGTGTTTTTGATTTTCTATGATGATTGGGAGCTGAAATTTTGAATTGAATTATGAAATTGAGGTTATTCATTTATTATCTGAAATTTAGAATTGGATTATAAATTTGACGTTGTTCTTATATGAAATTTGAGATTAAGATACATTGAAATTTGAATGAAAGGTTAGTTATATTATAAATTGAATTTTTTAATCATCAAAATGTTTAGTTAATTTATGGTTGAATTATACGATTAGTAATTATACAAATTGAGTTATAGTTGTGATTTTATGTCTATAATTGGATTATTTAATCAACTAATCAATAATTATATAAAATAAATTATAGTTAATAGTTTATGGTTAAATTTGGAAAAAAATCTTTCTACTTGTTAGGGGTAAGACTGCGCACTACTGGACCTCTATAGACCCTGTGTATCAGCGGAATATTTACTGGGTTATTGTTGTAGTTTATGATTGATTCGAATAATTATACAAAATAAGTTATAGTTGCGAGTGTATGTTTACATTATGTAATCATACAAAATAAGTTATATTTCTAAATTTATGGTTGAATTATGTGATTACACAAATTGAAGTATAAGTATGAGTTTATAGGTGAATTATATGTTAACATAAAATGAATTGTAGTTATGACTTATATGTTTATGATTGAATTATATAATCATGCAAAAAAAAGTTATAATTGTGAGTTTATTTTTGAATTATATAATTACACAAAATCGATTATAGTTATGATCTTATATTTGAATTTTGTAATTATATAAAATGAGTTATAGTTGCGAAAGTGTAGTAATTAATGCACATATTTGATGTTTGTGTTTAAAAAGAAACATGAGTTATTAAGAAACCATTATTGATCTATTTCTTCATGTTTTTTTACACAAATTTATTTTGACATTAAGTTATTAAGTTAATTTTGATATATGTCTTTATTTATTTTTACAAATAAATGGAAGGAAGTTCAAGTGGTCAAGATGATAGTAGAGATGTTAAAGGTCATATTATTTCTACCTAACAAGAAGAGAATATTGCACCTAATGTTAGAAGAAGAAGAAGACAAGTGTCTATTTTCTCGCACCATGAACAAATCCGTAGTGCATTTCAATTTATTTGCATACTTAACTTCCTATGTTGGTAACATATTCATCAAAATCTAATTTATATCTCCTGTGCATCCTCGCATAGAATATAATGTGGATCTAAGTTCTCCTCACGTTAGCAATATTGTTACCTCAACTTCCAAAAATCCACTCAGATAGTTGGGTACACTACATTAACCATAATGCATAAACTCTTAGTAGCATACTCTACCTCTTATGCTTGAGTCTCCACTAGAGATATGATTCCAATATACACTTTTGATTAATTACATATTCATTTCTGATTTGTTCTTTCATTTAGCATTCTTAATATAAACTATCTGATCTGCCTAACCTGATTCAGGGAAATTCTTCTTCAAAAGAAGATTTCTTGCTACTGTCATCTATACTGTTCATGTAATCCTTATCAGTCAAATGTCTTTAGCATTGCTTATCAATCATTCTTAATACATCATGAAGATCAATTTCTATCATTTCTTACACAGTCATAGTAATTTGGTTACCGAACCCGATGAAGTAGTAGACATCATTATTGTCACATATGCTTAGGTGAGTATCATTGAAGTCATCCCATTTTGTCCACATATTTTATCTTCAACAATTCATAAATGGTGCTCTGATCTCCATTGATCCTAGACAATATTTCTCCATAGTAGTTACCTTTTCAACATAGTTACCTTTTCAACATAATCACCTACACCATACTTCCATCACATTACTCTGATTCATCTCTCACATTATTCACCAATGTAACCACATTATCGGACATGTACTCATAATAACTGGTCGACATAACCTTGAGAACTTCTACATATATCACTATCATTTGTTTAATTTTCTATACGTACATTCTTAATCAGTTTAGAATTATAGAGCATAGCCATCTTGAAATTCTGGTCTCAAATTCCACTAATATATTCTTATGGTAGGTCGTAACCGTTGTCATATTAATCGAACAACCACTCTAGTTCCAGTTTCATCTTCTTAAGATCACAACAATTTTTGTTGTCAATACATTCTACTCGTACACTCTAATCTCATAATTTCTACTTGTCTCCCTATATTCCTTAAAAAATCCATGATAATACATTCATATCTTTATCACATTCGGGGATATACACCACAGTACAATATTGGTGTCATATTCAATTCCACTAATAAAATTCATTGACTCATTATCTGCCATATTTAACCATGTACTATTTCCCATTACTAATTCCCCATAACTTTCAATTATCTCAAATCCTGAAAAAGCATCATTCTTCTCACTAATTATATTAGCTCGAACTCTTAATAAATGCCCATGCGTGTGACTTATACACATGCGACTCAGACTAGGGATTAGTCGCTAGGCATGCTAAGACATATCAAAAATGAATGTAACTTGATACATATTTTCAAAAATGCCCATGTAAGATACTAAACCTAGGCGCTCTGATACCACAACTATTGGGCATTGTTTCTGGAACCCAACTCTTGCTTTGATATCATAAATGATGGACCTCATTTTTAGAGCCCAACTATTGTTCCAAACATCATAAAATGTGAGCGGTTGTATTACCTTGAAGGGTTATTTCAAAGAACTCTCATTAGCCATCATCCTACAAGAGTAATATGCCCACACCAGTCAAACACCAAAATCACAATTTGACTTCTTCAACACAATTGTAGCTCCATGTATCTAGTTTGTTTTGAACTAATAATTATCTCAATCGGAGCTCTACAATTCAAGATATAAGTAAAAATACCAAAGTGTGTTCAGTAACACAACCAATTCATGCTCTTCTAATCAATTCCTTCACTTTCTCTCCATCAATCTTTTTCAAATCATCACCAAAGGATATCAATTTTTGTGGAGAGATAGAAAAATGTCTTAGGAATCTGTTGCTTTAAGAATCACCTCATTTGGAGGTCGGATACTGACGTTATGGTCAAAAGATTCAAACATGTTTATGTTATAAATCATATTGTACCTGTCTTGGAGCAATTGCCATAACTTTCAATAGAAATGTCAGATCGTGTTTATTCTTGGACTATGTGAAATAGAAATTCTATATCTACAACTTTTATGAAGACTATAAAGTGAGATTCTACCTTTAAAAGGGTAAAAATCGCAATATATTGTAGCTATCCCATGAATGTCCGTTTAATGGACATACATGTCCACCTAATGGACATAGACGGGCTTGGGAGCCATTTTTCACCCAAAAAGGTCTGTTTAATGAACCTAATATTCGTTAAACGGATATGGGTGAGGCTGGGGGTCCTCATAGACTCGAGAAGATCCATTTAACGGACCTGAAGTTCATCTAACGGACATTGGTGATCCAAAACTCCTTCCAAAGCCTCTCCAAAGGTTCCCACATCCATTCTAACAGCATATTCACTCATAATCTTCCCAACTTCACTTCTTATAATGCAATAACACTCCTAAAACATTCAATTACTAATTTGAGTGCATTAAACTCCCAAACCTCAACTCAAATGACTCATAACATACACAAACACTCATCATTCACCATAGCTGTCATGTTTATAATGCAGCATCATCACTTATAATGCTCATATCTCTCAACTCCGATACCTAAAATTTACATACTTTATAGAGTTAGAAAGCTAAGAGGATAAGCCACAACTTTCTAGAAGATAACTTTGTCTAATTTGGCCTAAATTAATGTAGTTTTCCCCCTAAATTCAGAGCACAATTCTTATCTTTCTTTTCCATAATACATCTCCCTTATATGTAACAACAATTTGTATTCAAAATTTATCATCTCAATTTGATAAATTCTCCAAGTGTACCTAATTCCAACTTAACCTCATCCTTAATTAATTCACATTTCAACTAAGCCTCGTCTATACCCAAAATTCCCATTTCAATCTGACAATCATTTATACACAAATTCACATTTCAAACTGACAATCATCCATACGCAAATTCATATTCCATTTACATCATAAAACAAGAGTTTACAAAGTTTTAATGGCATTTCAAGCCAAAATATATTAATATTCTAAAATCCCCAAATTACACAAGATACTTGAATAATAATTGGTCAAAATGCAATTACAGCCTTGTTTTACATAAACTACTCCAAAACAAAACAAAACAAAACAAAGCATGCAAATTCTGAGTGATGTCTTCACTTTCTTTCACTCGGTCTCTTGCTTATCACCTGATTAGGGGAAGGAGAGTGGGGGTGAGCTTGAAAGCTCATGGATAACAGGTTTATAATGAGAAACAAGTGAAAACCATTGAAATATTTATTTCCATTGAAAAATTCACATTGAAATCCATGTATCACATATTTCTCAAATTCACAACTTATCAGGCAATTCATCAAACTTATCACAAATCATAAACACATAAGCACATCAGAAATGGTTTGGGTGGATCCATAACAGAATGTACTACACATTTTCCATAAGGATCCTGTGTAGCCGTGAACAAAACATGCTATCACAATCTTACAAAATTGTCTTACGTAGCCGTAAACTTATGGGAGTTCGTGAAGGAGCTTCATGCCTATAGCAGGCAGGCGGGAGAAGCCTTTTAGTCAAGTGCACTTGACAGACAGAATAGACTACCACAAACCCACATAACATGTTATTCATGACTTGAAAATTGATTGCCCAAATGACACATTTTGAAAACTTGTCTTTCATGAGCACGAAATATTTCATATGCATTTTCGAAACTTAATTTCATAAACATAAAGTCTTTTCGAAATCATTTCCATATTACAATTCATCATCAAGATTCATACACCAAAACATGTAGCAATTTCACAAATCATTCAAAGCAATAAAAGCAACATTT
>JANIJH010000004.1:8537785-8548582 GCA_024520975.1 Erythroxylum areolatum
GTATATTGAGTTGAGAAATTAATAGGAATTGGATTTGTATAATGTGTTTTGGATATGGATATGTAGATATAGGATTGTGTTTGTTGTGTTGGATTCCAGACGGGGAGTCCGATGATACTGGCTATCATGTGAGAATATAGAAGTGTATTTTTGAACACTTTGCAGGTTTGGGTTAGTTAGAATGCAGTCGTTATGCTGCCGAAATTTTTATGAGAAGAGGAAGATAAGAATAAGATATAGGATATGTTCTTTAGTTTAAAAAAAAATGATGACTAAAATTAGAGTTTGTTAAACATGAAATTGAGATATTGCTTGGATAAGAAGTTTGTTATGAATTTGAGAAATTGATAGAGGATAATTTCCAAGGAAAGGAAAATAAGATTGCCTTGTATGAGTTTGATTATTGAATAAAGAAAAGAAAAAAAAATTATACCGATTCGGATTTGACTTTAGTTTTAGAGTTTCCAACGCAACGCTTTTCTAAAGTGTATGTTTTCGGATGTCGGAAATTTGTATTCGATTCGCTTTCATTTGCTTTGATCCGTTTTGTTAAGTTTTTACTCCGCTTTCGATTCGTTTGATTCGTCTTTGCATTTCGCTTACTCTGTTTTTCGATTAGATCTTCCGTTCGTTTTCGTATTCGTTCTCGTTTGTGATTTGCTTAGTTTTCGATTCGTATGTGATTCGCTTCGCTATTTTTGCTTTCGCTTCGATTCGATATGTATTCGTTTCCGTTTCTGCTTTGTTTAGGCCATTTTCGTTTCGTTTTTTGGTTGGGATCCGGTTCCGAGATCGGGTCTCAACAGATACTGATATAGTATTGTACCAAACTAAATCTGATACGATATTCATAATACTGCATCTTACACAATTAAGAATTTTATTAATTCTTAAATCAAATTTGTTATATTAAAAAAGAACTTCTCAAGATGTTGTATATAGGAGTAGGGCACACTTTATTTTAAAAGTTTTTCTACCCCTTAAATTAAACTCATTATCCGAAAAAAGAAGAGGCTTTTTGTCAAGTACTTCACTATAGTAGTTATGATCCAGAGAATGCAGTGATCAACTTAAATTTCCAATATTATATAACATCAAAATTACTACAACAATTGGAATTTATTTTATTTTATGCCCTACATTTAATCAATTAGTTGTAGTTTAATGACAGAATAACTTAAAGATATTATTTATCTTGTACATATTTTGATGTATATAAAAAAGTTCATGAGATAATTATATATTACAAATGAAATCATAATGAAATTATAATTATGAGATTCTTATTGCATTTATGTATTATCTCTAGATTTTTCCTAGTCATTATTTTATTAAGATTGGATATTAATAGACTAGACATTAATAGAATGTAAAAAGTTTAGCACACGGTATGTTTTTCTTATGAAGAAAGCAGTTGATCTCATAGGCTAAAGTATGAAGATAATTAAGCAAATATATGGGTACTTGTTAGAGAACAAGTTCACAGCACTAACCCCATATAAGAAATCAATTTAAAACATTACTTGTATGTCTATAAAAATTCTCATTGTGATGACTATATAAGTAATCCTTTAACTTGAGATCTCCAAAGTTATCTTGTATAAGATTTGCTATGTTTTGGATGTAGTATGAACTTATAGAGGTAGTTAACTTAAGATTTACTTGTAGTCAAGAATAGCTCGATCGTTAGTCATTGGATGTAGTATGAATTTATAGAGGTAGTTAATGATTCATCATCCTAAAGTAATCAATGAGAATGTCTTATTGTTCTCGATTAATATTAATTAGGACGAATGTTTTATTATTCTTGATTAATATTAATAATTAATATTAATTATGATTAAGTAAGAGATGTTTAATAAATAAGGATTAATATGAGATATTAGATCTTATTTAGACATAACTGGTACTTAATTAGAATTATTTATAATCCTAATTAAAGTTTAACTAGAATTAGAACTTAATTTCAGTTATATTACTAAAATTTCTGAAAATTATTATAACTATATATAAGTTCTAAGAGAGCTAGCACTCCTTGACCAACCCTTTTTGGAATAGTTACAGAGTTTTCTGAACTCGTTTTGTGAATATTGTTAGAGGCTAGAAAGTTTGAAAGATCTGACAAAAAAATGACCAAGTTTTAGAATAATGTATGAATTACGATTCATACTTTATTATGATTTATGTGTTAAATCATTTTATAGAATTTTAAGTGATATTAACTTTCGCAAAATCATAAACGAAAAAATTTTGTGATTATTTTGCCACACGTGGGACCAAATCCCAATCCAATTTTCCAATAATCTAGTGGTTGCAACTAACTAGGATCAATCTATATTTCCATTAGTAAAGTTAAGATTTTTATCAACTTCTACTTTGTCACTTTGTAAATGATATTTTTTTTTTCAGAATGATTGATATTTTAAATTTATTTTCTGTTAATATTAGTCATAATAAGAATTTTATTTTTATTTTTAATACCTTTAAAAGTTTAAGAACTTTATTAAGATTAAGTTTAAAAAAAGAAAATTTTGATCATCATTAAATAAAAATATTTTATAAAATAAATTTTTATTTAATTAAAATGACTATTATAAATAAACAAATGATGATTACTTTAGTTAGTTACTTAAGAGAATTTATACAACCGGGTATTTCAATCAAAGTTGCAAATACATACCAAACTTGATACCGGATTGGGTTTTGGTACAGTACTGTATTGGTATCGATCAATATCAAGTATTATTTTGGGTTATTTTTAAAATTTATAAAATAGTCCCTGAATTTTTTTTAAATTTGCAAAATAGTCCATTGGTATATTGTAAGTTTACATCAACCCTGTCTCCAAAAATCATAATAATAAATTCTAATCACAATTAATAATAAATAACAATAATTTTTAAATATTTCACATATAAAAATAACCACAATTAATATAAAAAAAGACAATCATTATGATACAAATATGAAATTAAGAATAATACAAAGTATTTAAAATATTACAATAATACAATTTCATCATATAATAAATAATAATTACATCAAAACATCCAATAAAAGGAACAATAAATATCCTTAACTTTCAAACTATTATAATTTACAATAAGAGTTCGTGATGAAGAAACAATCAAGTAGAATTAAACCTAAAATAAAAACATTTACAATTACATTACATATATAGAATTTAACATATACATCAAATATACGTAAATTTAAAAGAAGAAAAATAAAAACTTGAAACGAAATTTAATCGTCTCCGAGAGGATACCTGCTATAACTGCACTGGCCTTAGTTATCATTTGGTACAAAATTCTCATCATTCAAAGGAGCTTCATCATCATTATCATTTAAATTTAATGCACCAAATAATATGTTAATACTTTTCCATTTAAGATTATCTTCCAAGTCATTGGCATATACCAAATTCGATTCTTGAGAAACTCAATCTGCCAAAAGATCAATATTATCATTGAAAATTGGATAAGTTGAACTACTTATTTTATTAAGACTCCTAGTAAACAATAAAATTTAATTATTAGAAAATTATAAAAATTATATCAAAAATAATAATGATAATAACATGCCTTTTCCGAAGCTTTAAATTGTAATGAACAAAAATCAAGTCATTCAAACTCTTATGTTCTAATTTGTTCCTTTTCTTAGAGTAGATAAATTCAAACGTGCTCCAATTTCATTCACAACCTGTTGCACTCACACATTAACTTAAAATCCGAACTGCAAATCTTTCAATTCTGGAACACCATTTCCGAATTGATCCCACTAAGAAACTTTAAGTCGTAAGATAACAAAAGTAGCGTTATAAATAAAATAAAGTGATAATTAATTATCAACAAATAAGAAAAAAGAAACAACTAATACCTGAAGAAAGTTTTGCTTTGTGTTGATTGGCAATCAACATTCCAAAATTTCTATAAGACAACTTATAAAGCTCCATTTGTGAGCTTAAGAGATCTCGCATCGCATCAATGCTAAAAATTGGTGTAATAGTTAAAAGCATTCCTATATTAACTTTACCTTGCTTAGTAAGATCTAGTCTAAAATAGACACTAGGATTTAAAAATGCCCCAGCTGCAAACAATGAAGAAAAAAGTTGTATTTCCCTTCTCTCATTAATGATTGAAAGATATGGTGTGTACAAAGAAGGCTTAGGCCCTAATTGCTTCCGTCGCTCTCTCCATGATATAAAAAAAAACTCATTGTTGGCTTTTCTTCATTATCAGCCAAGCGAAGCATCCTCACCAAAGGCTCACAAACTCAGATAACGGATTGGCATTGATAGACAAACTCTCTATCTTTCAGTATAATTTTACAAACCTCCACTCCAACATTAAACCTAGTATACTGAGATGTAATCTACTTATTAGTTGTAAACATTTGTCTTAACTATTTCTTCATCGTAACAAAAGAGTGAAGTGATAAGAAATTTGTTGCAAATCTTGTTAGTGCAGGATGACATAACTTCTTACTATTGGTAAATTCCTTCCTCATTAAATTCAATACCCCCTATGCGATTATAGATAAAGTTGGTAACCTTTTTAACTTTCTACATAGTCTCATCAATAATAGGAAAATATATAGGATCCCCTATATTCTCTAACATTAGGTTAATATAATGTACAATACAAGGACTCTAAAAAAAAAGAATTATACTTATTCTACAACTTTTTTCCTACTCCTTTATAAGCGAAATCATTGTTAGAAATGGATTGAACAATATTTTCTGACCCTACTTTATTCACAACTTCATCAAATATGGCAAACAAAGTCCCAATATTCCTAATACGGTCAGATGCATCAATAGATTTCAAAAACATAGAGACATTTATAGAATAAACTAAAAAATTAATAATAGGATCTTGCCTCCTATTTATCCAACCATTACATATGATTGAACATCCATAAGTAGCCCAATTCACTCTCCCTTCTACCAAATAACTTCTAATTTCAGAAACAAAACAACTCAAAAATTTACCTCTTAAGTAATCAATCGAAGGACCCTTGTATCCCGACTATAAAAGGTTATTGCATCCATCATAGGTTAATAATAATACTGAGAAGCATTGAATGATGAACCTGTATCATATCACTGTCTAGCTATTGCCATAGCGACATTGTGAGTCCCATCTCTTGATTGCATTGAGCTACGAATTGAATGTTGGGCTCTAGGAATTGTTCATGGTGCAAAAAACTAGTTACATGCCTTCTTCTCTTCCTTACATAAGGCCTAAGTACTTCTTCAAGGGCCTAGGATGGAACTCTACTAGTATCAGTATCACTACCACCACTCCCACTACCACTACTACCATCAACATTTCCATAATCACCACGAAAACTAGAAAACGAACTTTCACTACCAATTTCAAAATTCAACCTTTCCCTTCTATGTTTCTCATGTTGATGTTCTTCAAGAAATGTTTTCATTTGTCACTTCACATCATAACTTACTTTTTTACAGGGTTCTACATCTCCTTTAACCCCAAATAAATGCTTCTTCAATCGAGTGATTCCTCCACCTTTTAAATGCTTATTACAAAATAAGCAAATTGTATGATTTTTCATATCTGGGACCAATGTTGCATGAGCCCATACTGGATTATTATATCTTCATAAAGCAGTTTGATCAAGAGTAGTTAAACTTTCTTCCATTTATTTGTAACAAAAAATGAAGATATTAGTTCGTAAGAAACTAATCCTTTAGTAGTTTCATTAACAAAATTAGTAGTGTTAACTGCTTAGTCCTTCATGAGGCAATACAACATTAATAATTTCCTTAACTCTTTATATTAATCCTAAAGAAGTAAAGATTAATGAAACTAGAGCAAAATTCAAAAATAGACAGACTTTCCTATTAGAGAGTAGTAAATTCATGCTAAATTTAAAATCGAAGTACCGTTCAAAGATTTAAGATGATGGCTTAACGAATCCAAAAATTTAAGTCATGACTTAAACATCCTCGACTTCACTTAACTTGTTCAACTTTATTCTTGTTTTTCATGAATATGATTATTGTCATTGACATATCTTCATAAATCCTTTCCTTTAATAAATATCTTGAATGAAATGCATAAGCTGAGTAATTTTTTTTATTAAGATGAACTAAAAAACTTTCGCACTTGTTCAAAGAGTTAATGCCAAAGTAGTATAACTGAGATAAAAATGGATTAATAAGAAAACCAGATTTTGAATATGCAAAGACTATGGGATGGACTAATTTTAGGATAAATAAATGTGGATATGCAAGAGACTTAAATCCTTGATGAGATGGACTAATTTTGGGATAAAGATTAAAGACAACTTAAAGATATAGATTTTATCTTTTTTGCTACTTTTCTATACAATAATTACAATTACAAAACTTCTTTGACTTTTTCACAAGAACACAACCGAATTATTATTTTACTCAATTAATTATTTACCCAATATCCAAATACCATTTCAATATTTTTAAGATTATGTTAATTAATTATTTACTTTGAATTCTTTCCAATTTACATTTTCAGTTTTACAATTTTAAGTTAAGTTGAAAGACTTTCTAACTTTTAAATCATGCATGATGTATGCTGTGCATTTCAAAGTTTTAATAACCAAAAATTTTAAGATAAATCAAGGCATCAATTATCAATCAACCGAACCACAACAATGGACCAAAACCAAACTCCTTTCATTCAACTCCAAATCCAATCCATTATCCAACCAACGACAAATCACAAATCCATTCACCATTTCATTCCAACTTTCAAGTCCAACCCATTCACAATCACAACACAAATGCAATTCAGTAGAAAAATTCAACTGAAAAATGAAAACATACCCAAATAAATTCACAATCAGTTTTGGGGCCAGGTTGGGTTTATATTTGGTATTATTCCAGAGCCGACAGCTGCAGATGCATGGGGGATAGAGGAGAGCAACCGATGGTGGCGTGGTGCGTTGGTGGTCCTTGTCGAGGAGGGCTGAAGTCTGATGAAGGTCTGAATGAGGCTCGATGGTGGCAAGTTTGCATGGTGGAAGAAGATCCAAAGATGACAGTTGTGTGGTGTGTGGTGTGTGGTGTGTGATGTGCGGTGGTTTGTGGTTGTCTTTTCGCTAGAGAGGTAGGAGAACTGTCAAAGATGGAGAGGAGAATGAGAGAGAGAGAGAGAGTGGAGAGAAGACAAGAGCGTGAGATAGAGAGAGGATAGAGGTGTGAGGTGAGTTTGAGAGAGAGGGAGAAAATGAAATTAGAAGAGGAATGAGGATGGGGGTAGGCGTCGGAGGTGAGAGGTTTAGGGTAAATTTTTATTTTTTGCAAATCAGTCCTAAGATTTGCATCGGGGGTGAGAAGTTTAGGGTAAATTTTTATTTTTTGCAAATCAATCCTAAGATTTATAAAATTTACAGTACCGGTCGATACCAACCGAAAATACCCGATACCGACTGGTACCAAAACCTTAGATATCGCTCCATGTTTCGGTACTGTTTGTCCAGTACCGGCTAGTAAGGAATGGTATTCTAATCATTGATTTCAATTAGTTTTTATAAGAAGGGAATTAAGGAATTATAATCACTACCACAAGTCAATAACATACTGCCATGCTCTTTGTTTTATGCTTTCACATACCAAAGGATTCAGGAACTTCGATTCAAGAACGTAAGTATACAAGACATTATATGAAATATAAACAACAACAACAATAACAACAAATTCTTAGGAGAAATTCGCTAACACATAAGATCCGGAAGTTCTAGTAAGACGTAACCTTACCCTAATATAAAGTCTAAACACAGGAAGAAATTTCTTTTTCTATTAAAACGGAACCTCCGCTCTAAGGGTGCAAAGGCTTGATGATGATGGGAAGGCCATACTGTGGCTGCAAGGTGATGTAGTTAATTGGAGCGTGTTTATACTCTGAAGAAAGGGTAAGAGAGAACCTCTGAAGAACCAAGGTCAGTACTGTTTTGGCCTCGAGCATTGCAAAATTCTGGCCAATGCAAACTCTAGGCCCCATTCCAAATCCGAGAAAAGCATTTGGGTGTGTTGCAGCCTTAGTAATACCCTCCTTGAACCTGAATGGATTGAATTCATTCGCATCCTCGCCCCAATGTTGTTTGCTTCTGTGTATCTCTATGATGGGTATTGTTAAACACGTGTTTTTGGGGACCATCAAGTTCCCAACTTTTATGTCTTGCAACACTTCCCTGTTCAGCTCAATTGCTGGACAATACAGCCTCATCACTTCGAGTAAAACCATGTTTACCTGCACAAACTTGGCGACTTTAGTAGCTGATCCGTAGCAAAAAGTAAAAACCAATTAGGGGTCATTATATGTTACCAATTTTAGTTTGGATAACATATCTGCATCAGGAATTTCCATTCCACACTCTCTCAAAACCTCTTCTCTTAGTTTCTCTTGCCAATCTTGGTGTAGACTTAATAAGAAAGCTGTCCAAGTTAGCAAACTGGAGGTGGTCTCATGACCTGCAAAAAAGAATGTTTTGCATTCCTCCATGATTTCATCCATGCTCAACTTGGGGCTGCTGCTCTCGCTATGCTCTGAGGCTCCAATTATCAGACCAAGCAGATCATCTCCATAGGAGGGATCTGAATTAGTGGCATGAGATTTCATTCTGCTTCTTATTATTTGCTTTATTGTATTCTTCACTTTCCTGTCTAGCTTCCATGCCTGAATATTTGATGGAGTGGGTAGATACCTAGTGGTTCAAATCAAACAGCGATTTTAAATGAAAGAACAAGAACAAAAAAAGAACAAGAACAAAAACTCAAATTCCATCATAAGATAATGGACGGAAATAGTTACTGGCTTCCGGGTATAAAGACACTAATATTTGCAGCTGCAGAGTATTTCTGTAGCTCTCTTTGTGCTCTAAATGCCTCTCTCCCTTGAATGTAGCTGCTTCCAAAGGCGGTGCGGGAGATAACGTCGGCGGTAACCTTTTGGAATTCGGTGTTCATTTCTAGTTTCACGCTATTATCTTTAGCTTCAATGGCTTGATGGTTCCACCCGTCGAGAATGGACATGGTACATGTGGCCATCAACTTTACCATATCCTGTCAACTCCAAAATTCAAGGATTATGGAGATTAAGAGTCAAAATTACGTAATGGCTGACGATCAAGTGGGAAATTAAACACAAGAAGTTTATGACCTTGAGCTTGTCCATGGAAAAGGCAGGATTGATAATAATTCTGTGTGTAGCCCACTTTTGTCCATCAATTAGAACTAATCCCTTTCCAGTCAGTCTTACCACCATAGGCCTCGATTTGATTTTGGTAATGCAACCAAACTTGTTTGATAATATTTGCTTGGCCAGCTCAGGATCTGTGATCGAAACCCTTGGCTTTGTCCCGTACCAAAATAGAATCGTCTCTCCTGAAATATGAAAAAAAAAAAAGTTCACCTAATTGATTATTCTTGTCTACTGACAAACTGAAACTTTCTTCAACTTACCATACTCAGGACACCACTTGTGGTAGTGAGGCAGAACTCTTTGAGTGATATCGTTCGACTTTGTATCTAAAACGATTTCACTTGCAACCATCTTCAGGCTTTTCATTTCATCTAGAGATCCTGATAGGAGCGAGTGGGGTGGTCCATGAACTCCTTGTTTCCTGAAGTGTTTAGTCAACGCGTAAGGTCTCCACAGGACAAGGTTAACTATTTCCCAAACCCTTGTGAAGAGAAGAACCACCAACCCTGCAACGATGATTCCAAGGTAATCCATTTGCAGGGACGATTTGAAGACTGATGACAAGAGCAGCTTAATATATCTACAATAAAAAAAACACAGGCTTGTGGTGATGAGATGATAATCCCCAACTTGGTTTTGACACCTGTTTATCTAATTCTAGAAGTCATGGGATATTTAATATTGTTCAAATATAAGAATCTTAGGTAGCCACCGACTGTTCAACAATGGCAACTTGTTTACTAGTTCAGTTTCGGGGCTTGTAGTTCAATTGCTCTTGGTGCCACTCGATTTGATGACGTCAAAGTTGGCTAACGAAATTGATTTAAAACATTTATTAAATTTAAAATCTATTAAAATAAATTTAACCGTGAGATTAAGCTTTTTGTTAAAAAAAAAAGGGCACAGGTGAGTTGATAAGGAGCTCTCCTAGCTTAAGTGAGGTCAAGAGTTCGAACTGTTCTCATGTATACAGTCGTTTAAAATTTGAGGTCAGAGTTTTGCCTCTCGTAAAGGACCTATTCAGCTCGAACGGAGATTAATCTAAATGTAAATAGCTTAAAGGTACCTTTCCATAATTGAGACTCTTCTAAAATACCTCGTGAACAAAAAAAAAACTAAAGATAAATATTCCTACCACACATGTATAGGCTTTTCCGGCACAATGTTTGTTTTCAACCCAAAAGGCCCAACATGTACAGTAGATTCGTAGTGTGCTCCATATGGTAATCAACATATGGGCCTTTCTATTGCAAATTTGCCCTATACGGCGACGTAATGCGTAACCTTTCGTCTCAACATAAATTGAGTTTCATCAATCATCAATGTAGCACCCCACTCCCGCAAGACCTAAACCCGACATCGATGGTGATATCCGAGTCCGAGCCCCGCGAGGATGGTGTGCTAAAACACTCAATCAATCAAAATTCGGTATATATTTTTCCTTTTTACAGACACACATGCGGAAGTCAATAATCAAATAGGGCATAAGCCCTTTTCCATCATACAATGCTATTTACAAAATTCCCATATGGCCATTTGGCCCTTTCACAAATACAAACACTTGAGTCATTTCAAAATACAATTCATA